>BPLR01019092.1:0-20234 GCA_021605095.1 Caerostris extrusa | reverse complement strand
AGTTGCATTGTCAGTAGTAGTATCTATAAAACCAACTTTGCATAACAAATATTTTTACAACTTAAAAGTGTCATATTTGCACTCACTTAAAAACATTTTTTGTACTTAAATTGATTTAAAAAATACATAAGTCCTGTAAAAATAAAAATGAACAGGTGTCAAAGTATTTGCAGAATAGCTGAAACAAAAAAGGAATTTGTAAATTTTGATCACAAAGATGCTCCATTCGTAATGCTTTCTTCTAATCCTGCTTTTCGTAAAAATAAATAGCTTCTATTAAGATCTTCTCTCTGCTGTGGGTCCAACATAGATTTTGATAATGCCTCAGTGCTGAGAAAGTCCCTCAATTCTTACTTGGTTTTATGCTAAAGCAGCTGTTGTCTTTTATTGCTGTATTATGGAAGGATATCATTGAATTTGCCTCTTTTTGCCTCTCATTTTAGTACGAATTCCAATAATTTTCGAAATAAAAAAATTATTTTTCCAGGGAAATTTCAGAATCAAGCTTCATAACATCTTTTTACGTTTTCTAGATAAATGTGAGCAAGGAAAGATTAGTCAAGGAGTTAAACAAGCGTCAACTTTAGTACGAGAAGGTCGGTAGATGTTTGCCCCTAACTTTCTATTTTTTAAAAATAGGAACGCACTTTTATTTTATTGCTACTCAATTGTTTGAATGGCTTTCGTAGATTGACTGAAAAAGATTTATTTAATACTTTTTTTTTTTAATGTTTCGAGGAGTCAGTTGGTTTGGCGTATTCACTTCAAATGATCCATTCATGTATTCGACTGCTGGTAAAACAAATCGGACGAATCTTCATCTGATCAGCGCTTCACAGTTTGAACACGTTTTCCTAAAGAGGTCGCAACTGCGCAAATCCCAACTGACGGAAGTGCACATAGTAAGTCGTGTGCCACATTGTACTTAGGTTCAAATTTTGGCAAATTTTGGGAGCGAAAAGTGACATTATCGAAAATCTACATATTTATTATTTCTCTTCTTTTCTTTCATATTTATTATTTATCCAGAATATACACTCTTGTATATTCTGGCTTTAAGTGGGAGTGTGGAATGTGATATTAAGTGGAATTCTTTATATACACTCCACTTCAATGTGCTGCCACCTGCCTTTTGTGATTGGTTATTTCACGTTGACTTCGAAAGTAGGTGGTGATCACATTAATGTGACTGAACTGTATATATAAACTTTACATTTTACTTTTAAACGTACTTCTTGTGAAAAATTTTTTTTAGCAATTATTTGTTTTTTAAAAATAATTATAAATTCATTTAATATTTAATATAAAATCATCATCATCATCATTGCCACAACAGCCCCATGGTGGCCAAAGCCGTCTCCCCTGCTGGCAGATTTCTGGATAGGAGAGGTTTTGTTTTTACGAGGTGGGGATGTCAGCCTTAAGCCCAAAAGTCATATTAGACAGTGATCTACAGTTTAAAGTGGACTCCGAACCACTATAAACATCCATGGCCCTGCCGAAACTCGAGCTTGGAACCTGTGACACCGAGCACCAGAGCGTTTGTCATTCGGCCATTAGGCTCGTTACAACAATATACATATTTATATTTATATATATATATTAAAATCAAAAATTGCAAGCATAACAATAAAAAATACAAAACTAGGGGGAAATTTTTTAAAAATCACTTTTAAACAAAAGAAACAAAAAATAATAATATATAAATAAAAACCGCCAAAATGTCCGATTTTGTTTTCCAATAATTAGGAGAAATAATTCGTTTCTGAAAATCGATTTCGAAAATGAATAATTATTTGTTAATGAGAAGCAACTTATTTCAAACTTTCTCCCCATTTTCATTTGATTAAAAAAAAAAAAAAATTGCTTTGAAACGATAATCTTAAAAGGTATAACCTTGAACCTCCCTGCGTCCTCCCATTCACAATCCGTCATGCATAAAACATCGCATCTCCACCAAGCCTATTTGTCAAAGTCCTTATGTGACAAAAAGCACACATGTCATTCATCAGCGCAACTTTGGAGAAGTGGACTCATCCATCTCGCAGAGAATTGCATGGAAATTGAGGAATAACGAACAATTTCAAGAAAAAATGCTCCTCTTTCTGGTGATTCGTGATAATAAACACCCCCTCCCCCTTTTCTTTTCGCTAAAATCAGGAGATTTTGTTGGAAGAAAAATCCGCCAAAATATTTCAAAAAAACATTTGCTTTTTGACAGGTCTAATAAAACTCTTCGGGACATCTCTTAAGCATCAGATCTCAACGATACTGCATTTCTCAAAAAAAAAAAAAAAAAAAAAAAAACGGGATTTCGGCAACGTTTTTCTCAGAAAAGAATTGAAATTATTTTCTAGAAGGGATGAAAGGAATCCTAAAAAAGTCAATCAAAGTGTGAGTTGAGTATGAGTATGATTTAAAGTATGAGTAAAATTAGAATTTTTTTTTTTTTTTTTTTGTTTACACCACGTCAAAAATGGTTTGTGGCTCTACGGTCATTTTGTGCACACTTTGGATGACTAGGGCATATAGTTTAACATGGATTCAGAACCACTCACAAGCATCCATGCCACCGTCATGTAGAGTATCGAGTAGTTTTCTGATGTCATTTTACTTGCGTTTTTATAAGCGGATGTCATTTTACTGGTGTAAGTCATGTCATATCTGCTATTGTGATCTGTAAGAGGATGTCATCTCTGCCATTATGAAAGTTGCCATATCTTATTGATCTTCTTCACTACTCCTCAACACACTTTTTAAATTTAGTATGAAAAAAGTGATGCTGTTCTTTGATAATAAGATTAAGTTTTGAAAATAGGCTTTCAATCAATAGTTCTGATAACAAAAAGAAATATAACTTTTTTTTTTTTTAAGTAGAAAATGGCTAAAACCTTCCAGCTTTAACTATAGAGGATATAATTTTCATTTTAATAAATTTTATTTTTCACTTAATATTCTGTTGAACATGTTAAGATTTTTTATTATTTTCAACGTTCACATCTCCATTAATACATCAAGAAGCGTTCATTACATAGAATAGATTACTGTATGAAATTATTAAAAATATACATATAAATCTATGTTGAGTTATACTACATATAGATTCCTATTGTCAATTTTTTTTCTCACCGGAAGAGTTTTGGTATTTCATTTCCAGGATAGAGGAATGCATGTAATTTGACAAATACAAAGTAACAACCTATCACTCAGATTGGACAGCAGACAAGCTGTATTGTGGGTAGTTATATTGCAAGCAATGAGTATTTTGTACTCATGAGAACAACCTGTCACTCAAATCTGATAGCAGATATTAGGTATCATGTATAATGAGACCTCGTGAAATTAGCGAATGTCTGTGAGACCGTCACAGGTCGAAACAATTACAGATTGAATATGAACTATGCCATGAGTTGCTCCATCGTGATAGGTGATAGACCACAAGCTGAGAAATGTCTACTCTCATACGAATTGAAGGATTGTCTTAAAAAGACGTTTTTGGTGAAGAAGAAAGAGAGTTCCACGGCGAGTCGACCAGAAGTGTATTTCTTTATTTTTCTCTGAAGTGACTGAACAGGCCGGAGATTCCGCCTGTTTACAAAGTGAGCTCCTTGTGATTTCGTGTATCCCGCCGTGTGATCATTAAGGTCTGCCGCTGACCAGGCAATTAGATTCGACGTAGACTCGAGAACTCTGAAAATCACAGAACTTGGAGTGAACTGAGTATTTAATTAATAATTATATCCTTAATTTTTTTTCACAAATAGAGTTCTGTATATAGTAATGCTTGTAAATAAAATTTAAAGCGTTTCCTTGAACCCGAAAGTGGCCCTCTTCTTGATGCCATTATAAAGTCTAGTATAGATCGAGATGTTACAGGACATATTTTTTTTTTTGAATGATTTATTTTATTGTTTTATTTGAATTAAAAGTATTAAAAACTATAGAGATCTAAAATACTTTCATACGGTATTCATGAAACTCCAAAAAATGTACTTGAAATATACCAAAAGAAAAAAAAAAAAAAATAAGATTTATGAGCAATAGAATCGATTTAGTAGATTTTTTTTCCAGCTCCCTTAATCAATGCGCAATTAAATATACAGAACAAAAGTATTTTTTTTTTTTTTCTAGAGGAAGCAGTAGCAAGTTTTAAGAGTTTTTTGCTTCTTATTTACTTCTCTTTTCACGTAAGCTAGAAAGAAAAAAAGGACAAAACCGGGGGATACTCGAGGGAGTTCGAACAACAGAACTCTTAAATGGCTGGAAATTTGAAATCCCCTAAGGAAAAAGGAGAAAAGAAAAGAAAAAATCCTCTGTTGGAAAATGTGGAGGTGGCGTTACCATGGCAACGCGTCCCCAGTGATTTTTCTTTTTTCCGGTTTCCTCCTCTAACAAAGGCGAAACGTCCTTCGATATCGCCCGCATTTTCGATCGAAAAAGGGCAATTGGATGTCAAGATGTCCACAAAACTCTCAGTTTTCTCATTTTAAGAGGACATTTCTTTTGTTTTCGACGGAGATATAAAAGTACATTTATCTTTGGTATCGAATTTTTCACGAGGCTTGTTTAAAAAAAGAGATTGCTTTTGGGGAAGAGAAGATCAGTTTGTGATTTCAACACTGCACTAAAAGGACACGCGTCGAAATTTTATAGAGTGGAAATTATGTTATATATTTTGAATAGTGTATTAAAAAAAAAATCTTTCAAACGCTGGTCCTGCAGTCCTCCTGGTGTTTAGGGCTTGGAGAGTCTCTTAACGTGAGAATTATTTCCAAAGCGATCCAAACCGATTACTGTATGATTCCAACTATGATTATTACTATTGTATGATTCCAATGATTTTGCAATTGGCTCCAATTGAACCTAATAAAATAATAATAATAAAATTGATTCAAATTATTAATATTTAAAATTTTCGTTTTTTAATTTTTTTGCCAAATATTTGATTTTTCTTTAGTGTAAGTAAAATACTACCGTGCCCACAAAGTAAGATCAATTTTCAATTTAAAATTACCGGGCCTAGAATTTCAATTTTTTTTCTTTTTGGATTGTTGGCACTGTCCTTGACATCTGTGTGAAATTTGACGTCAAAATATTCATTAGTGCTTGAGTTACGCTTGGCCTTTGTGAGATGTTAAAACCGATTCCGGCGATTTTTGAAATGTCTGTATGAATTGAGCAAAGGACTTGCATTCAATTTTGTTTGCGGAAACGTATAGAATGTTACAGAAGGCCTTCGCTATAAACAATTCAAAGAAGGCAGAGAAGGCGTTGAAGACGAAGAGCGCTCTGGCCGACCATCAACCTCAACCAACGAAGCTCACGTCCAAAAAAATAAAGATTTGGTACTTGCAAATCGTCTATTTACAATTAGAGACCTTGCTGCTGATGTTGGAATTTCAAAAGGATAGGTCAATTCCATTTTAAAAGATGTTTTGGACCTCAAACGCCTCAAATCTCGATTGGTACAGAAAACACTGAATTTTTTTGAAAACATCGTCGCATTGAAGTGTGTGAAACAATGCTTTCTGACTATCTGGACAAGTTGAAATGCATCCTAACTGGAGATGAGACTTGGATTTATGCTTACGACCCGGAAACAACCTGGTCAATCGAGCGAAAATTGAAAAGGTGAAGCAAGACCGAAAATAGCACGCCAAAGTCGCTCAAAATCAAGGTCATGTTGACTGTTTTCTTCGATTACCGTGGTGTGGTGCATCATGAATTCCTTCCGCCGGGCCAAACTGTCAACAAGGAATATTATTTGAGTGTTATGCGTCGTTAGCGTGAAGCTTTGCGCAAAAAGGGCCACATTTATGGAAAGACAACTCTTGGTTTTTGCTTCACGATAATGCGCCAGCTCACACTGCATTGATTCTTCGTGACTTTTCCGCCAAGAATGAAACCCCTATCGTTCCACAACCACCGTATTCACTTGATTTAGCGCCGTGCGACTTCTGGCTATTCCCTAAACTTAAAAGACCACCCGGGGACATCGTTTTGAGTCGATTGAAGAGATTCAACGTTTCATTCGCTTTGAAGGCCATCCCTGCCGATGGCTTTGTAGCATGCACTGAGGGTTGAGAAAAAAAGTTGGCATAAGTGCATTGTGTACGGAGGGGATTACTTTGAAGGCGACGAAATAAATTTGGAAGAATAAATAAAGAGTTTTTGAAAAAAAAAAAAAGTTGGTCTTACTGTTTGGACGCAGTAGTAATATTTTAAAATTTGTGAACTGTTTTCCCACCACATAATCTGATTTGATTTTTTTTCCAAGTTCTGGCGTTTTATCCTCATTGATAAGTAAGAACCGACTGTGCGCAGCCCGTTTTTATGACAACAAAGAGAGAAAAATGTTAGGATTGTTAAGACTTACAAACAAAAGCCAAACGCAACAAAGCCTGCGCAACGTCTTCCATCGCCTTTCGACACGAAAGGTCGCGATCAGGCAGAATAAAAAAAAAGCATCCTTCCACCTCCACTTTTTCTTTTTCTTTTCCATCGGGCGCGCGTGGGCTTTGGAGGTAAACATTCTGGAAATTGTTACATAAACTATCTGGGTAAGTAAACAAAACAACGTGAAAGATTTACGCGGATATGGAATCTCTCTTTTTCTCCTCATGAGGTGCCCTACCTTTCTCTCCCCGGCTTGAAATTGTCGGATGCTAATTCTTGACAATTTTATGGCAATGTTTGCAAATGACTCTTATGTTGTCTGAAACTATTTTTGTTTGAAAAAAAATCCGCAGTTTGTTTAGGGTAAGAAAGAAGAATGTCTTGAATATATATATGGATGTCGAAGTGTTTGAGAAAATTTTTGCATGCTCAAAAGATGTTACAAAAAAAAAAAAAAAAAAAAAAATTGGATGTATGGTTTTAGGAAGGAATTTTTCTGTTACAGCTCCTAGTAAATTTTCAAAATATATAAGTTAATAATATTTTACTCAAAGAAAAAAATAATAATCGTTATTAAAATTAGAATTAAATAATTGGGTAAAAATTTTAAATAAAATATAATAGAAACAAAATTTAAAAAAAATTAAATTATAAACAAATTCCATAAAAATCCGATGTTTCTAGTGGTTCGAATCCATTTAAAACCATACACCCGGATCTAATAAGACTGTAAAGCATTGGGCTGGCAAGCCTACTCCGTAAAATGCCCTACCCCGTTTTGAAATCTGCCAGAAGGCAAACGGTCTTGGTCAACCATAGAGATGTTATCAGATGATGATCTCTCCTTATCTGTTGATTACCTTTTATAAACATTATTTTGTGTTGTTAGTCAAATGAATACTTATTTATATGTATATCACAGTTCATAAGCAGAAAACTGAATTCTTGTTCTATAAAACCCTCATTAGACCCATTTGGGTCTCTGGCTCTGAAACGTGGACTTTGGAAGGATCTGATGAGGCCCATTTGGGTCTATTTGAGCGGAAGATTTTAAGGGCTATTCTTGGAGGTGTAAAGGAAAGTGATTGTTGGAGAAGACGGTACAACGCAGAAATATATAAATGCTATAAAGACCCAGATATAATAAAATTCATTGAGATCAATAGATTCAACTTGACTATTGCATTTAGAAGGAATGATTTAAACCCTGTAAAGAGGCTCGTTTCGGCAAAGGGACAGGGACAAAGAGGAAGAGGACGACCCAAGTTGCGATGGATAGACGTTGTTGAAAAGGATTTTGCTGCACTAGGATTGGAGGATCCTTGTCACCCAGAAGAATGCATGGACATCTCTTCAAAGGAAAACCTTGGCCCACTCTGGCCTGTCGTGCTGTTGATCACGATGATGATGAATATATATGTATAGTAAATCAATGTTATGGTTTTTTTACGTAATTAATAAAATTTCATGTCTTATTTATATAAATTACTTATTCACTTCTTAATACGCATTTTTCATCAAGTGCAAAATGTTTTCCTTTCTTCACAGTAAAAACGTATTAACGAGAAATTACATAAAAAAACTAACGCTATGAAAATAACTTAAAAGCTTTTCAGATTTAAAATAAAAACCTTAATTGCAAAAAATGTCTGCAATGCACTGATTAAAACATAATACGATAGAAAAGCAATAAACCCTCCATTCATCGAACTTTCATTTCTTTAAGAGTATATGTTTTTTTCTTTTTACACAAAAGCTTTTCCATCCAACACAACAGATAAAAACAGAAAAGCTAATATATTTTTTTCCCCTGAAACAAATGCCTCCGTGGAAACTCTTCCGCATCACCATAATGACGACGCATTCAAACAAACAAAAGAGAATGAAAACAAAAAAAAAAAAAAAAAAAACGGTCAATTCAAATGGCTACAAAGTAATAGATATCGGATCCAATCAGGCGCTCGCCTTTCACTTGTTTTTTCTTTTTTCTATCTTTTTTTTTCCTTTTTTCCTTTTGAAAAAAAGAAGAGTTGTTAAAAATGTATCAGCAGAAAGAAAATGAATCCGAGTTCACTAGCCGAGAATATTTAATTGCTAATTATCGTCGAAAAACGAAGCATTATGCGGAAAAAAAAAGCGAGGCATCATTAGGGATCTTTTTTGTTTTGTCAGAGGGAAGATTGGAAAACAATCAAGAAAAGCTTTGTTACAAAATAAATCAGCTTTTCCCGAAAAAGAAGATGAAAGGGAGGAAAAAAGCGCGCTTGAGTGATCCTTAATAAATGAAAATATTTATGTATGTATCCAAACATTTGCGATTTTTTAAATTTCTTCTGTGTATTTTATTTATTTAATATTGAAGAATTGATTTCAAATTTTATATATAAAGCATTATTTCTGTATTAAATAACTTTTAAAAAATTATCATTGAATCATATGGTTTTTGTCGATCCAATTTTTTGATATTCATGGCCCAAAAAGTTTGATCTTATTTATGTGTTCTCTTGGGCTCGGTACCATAGGTTTGAGTTCGAGTCCCGACGATGCCATGGATGCCTGTAGTGGTTCGAATCCTCTCTAAACCATAGGTCCCGGTCTAATATGTCTGTAAGAGCGTTGGGCGCAAGACTGACAACTCTACCCCATAAAAAGAAAACATCTCCGGTCTCGAAATCTGCCAGTAGGCAGACAGCTTTGGCCCATCATGGGGCTGTTGCGCCATTGATCATGACGACTATTTATGTGTTGATCCAAACAGACTTCAGCATTTCGATATACCCAATCTATTTCGTTCAGGACAATTTAAAAGGAAACATATTCGAGAAGTCCGATACATCTCTCCATTCATATGGTCTGCTCGATCAAACATTTCGTGTTCGATAAAACATTAAGACACATATGTGGTCTTATAAAACTTAATCTCTCCAATCATTTGGAAAATTTGGTTAGTGTATTTTCTGCTTTTCATATAATCAGGCTACTTACAAACCACTACAGATATCTAAGCGGCCTGGCAGTAACCGCTCATAAATGGGCAAATTACCAAGTTTCAAAAATTGGTTTAATATGTGGTGGGACCCGATGAACCCCATACCAGTTTTTATAATTGAAGATAAAAAAATAAAAATTACTTAGATTCATCAAAATTTAAAACTCTAACAAAAAATTACTAATCAAATTTTGTGCGCAAAGTGGACATACAATAAGGCGCGTGACCCTATGACCACGGACATGCATCTCTCATCTATGGCGAGATCTTGAGCCGAGATCTCCCCAGGACGTCACAAAGCACACGTGTCATCCTTTCACAAACCTCCCACTCGAAAAAGGACTGACCCGTGGCATTTCATCCGCCGTAGTACTGCCACAAGATACTGCACGAAATGTTCCTTTGTGGAAAAAAAGGATGACGTCAATTATTCCCGCAAGATTGCTTTTCCTTCTGGTATTTCTCTGACAAATTCAATTATTGAAGTCTCACCCAATATTTTCATTTCCTCTCGTGAAAATGGCATTTCATTTTCTTTGTCAGTACGGATTGCATTTCTGGATATGAATTCAGAAGAATATGACATAGGCCACTTCAAAGACATATGACATTAGTCACTTCAAAGACTTTCCATCGTTGTCCGAATTAGCCTAATTATGGCTAATTCGAATGACATTCATGGCAGAAAGTCGAAAAACGAAATTTGGACGTCGGATTTTAATTCTTTTTAACTTTTTATTCAATAATTTATTTAATTATTTATTTATTTCGTGAAAGACCACACATTTCAGCAGTCTTTGCACTTGATTAGAGTTTTGGGGAGGAATGGTTTCCCAGCTTGATATCTCCGATAATAGACACATTAATGCCCGTCTGAACACTTTTGTAACTTCGTAAACCCCTATGACCCCATATATAGAGGCCTGATGGCTGAGTGGCTAGCGGGTTCGAGTTCCGGCGGAGCCCTGGATGTTTGTATGGCCCTACAACTGTAATAGAGACAATTACCTATACACAATTACAAATTACCATCACCGATTTACAAAATAATATCGCTGAAACGAATGTGAGGACAATAAGTTGGAAATAAATATGTATTCATTGAGGTTTAATAAAATGTGCTTAATGTTCTGCCTAGATTAGAAGAATTCAAATCATCTTAGCAAGAATACAAGCATATTGGACGTGTTGAGGGAATCCACTTATTTTCCTTTCGCTCAATTAACGAGAAAATGAAATAGCGTAAAGAAGATAAGCCAGGTCCTTTTTTTACTTTCCTAATCCCGTGTGTATTTAACAGTGACAAAGGATACCTTTTCTTTTTTTCTCCTCCTGAAAACATCTCGCGGAGCTCGTGGAATTCATCCGACTTCCAGACAAAAGCCGAAGAGCAAACATATTAAGAGGTATTATTTCTCCAGACCGAGTAATCCGAGAATCCCTTCTTCATTAAAAGAAGAAACACAATAAAGGAGAGAAGGATATAAAAAATAATAATAACTCTATCAAAGTGCATGAAATGGGGACCACCCAATGAAAAATGGGATGCAATTCATTCTCTCTCAAAGAAATAAAAAGATTTATGGGGACGCAATTTAATTGGATCGGTACATTCCTCTATAAAAATAAGATCAATAATAGGACGGTTTGTTTTTAAAAAGAAAGACCATTTAAATATTTTCGTGGTAACAAAATAGTTTGAGACAAAAGTTCTACTCATCAGTTTTGATTCAGATTTGTTTCAACGAACAACTATAAAAAATATGTATCTTAACAAGGAGAATTTTGTTGGCCTGGCAAAAAAAAAAATGGCATTGTAGAAAATGATATACCGAATATAGTCCTAAATGTTTTCAATGTATGTGCATACTCCTTTTCATGAACGGCATATAAGATGAAATGCTGCAGCAACCTCTGGTGGCAATACACATTATTACCAATTTTCATAGCGATGGGTTGAACGGTATAGAAATTGACATAATGCAGCACACTTACACTAGTGACTTACAGCAAAGGGATAGCATACAAACATTCTCCATGTGTTATCAAACGCACACAGAAAAAAATTCATCAAAATCAGTCCAACCGTTCAGGAGGAGTTCAGTGACAAATACACGCACAGAATAATTATATATATGCAGATAATAAAATTGAACATATTAGAAAATAAAATTTTTATTTTTGTTTATAGTGAAAAATCACTTCAAAAATATGGGAACACACTCTGTATTTAAAGTATTTTACGATTTTAGCCAATTTTTGAATTTTTCATTTACAATTTTATTCAATTTTAGATTTTACATTTACAATTTTATTCAATTTTGGATTTTACATTTACAATTTTAGTCAATTTTTAATTTCATACTTTTTAAAAAAAAATATTTATTCAGCATTTCATTCTTTTCATTTAAAAGTGTATTCATTTGTTTTCACCATTTCATATACTCATTCAAGTGCATTAAAACTTTTACTGTTTCAGATCTGAAACCAAACCCAGCGCAACATTTCAGAATCTTTTGCATAAGTGTCATTCTCTTTCCTGCCGTTGCATAGGGGTCCCCGTCCTGTCCTCGAGCCCATTGTGTCGCTGTCACAGCCACAAGGACAGGCTGAGTCATGCCATGGTCGTCTCCATGGCAACGCGACGCTGTTGCCCGTGAAATGCTTTCGAGGGCAGTTGCGAAAACGGTGTCGTCATTTGATCCTACCATCCAAAAAGGGGGGATACCTGCACAGGAATGTATGCGTGGTTTTCGATTTCGAAACGGAAAAGCAAGTAAACAGTCCGTCGCCTTGTTGACTCGGTCACAGTTGAATGGAAAAAGCACACACTACGGAGAGAGTGATTGCCGAAACGACTGCAAGAGAGTCAATTTGTTGCAGAAGCATTGATGCAGCGTAAAACGAGTAAAACAATGAAAATAAAACAAAGTAAAAGTTACTTTCTTTCGTAAATGATGCAATGTGCGATAATGTTTATTTTTGGTGTTCTTAGCCTCATTCGATTAAATCGATTTTTCTACCTTAATTTAAAGCGTGGAAAGCCGTTTATTTATTATTTTAAAACTTTATTATTTACGTGTGAACATTTCTCACAAGGTAGGAAGTGGAAAGATGTTTATTACTTTCCGAGACGACTTTCTGGGATGAATGATCAGCGTTAATATATTGCATCGAGTGAAGCAAAAGAAACTGCCAGCAAGCTGCTCAATAACTAAGGTTTGGTTTGTCGCTCTATTGTCATTTTGTGCACACGTTTGGCTAATTAGAAAGGGACCTGGAACTTAACGTGGATTCCCAACCACACACAGTATTAACACCACTCCCTTTGTTAAAAATTGTCCAAAAATTTACCTTTTGCCTTCTCATTGTCTGTCTCTTGTGACATCGTCTGTTATTTCAGACAATTCCTATTTTGGACCTTGAAAGGATGGTACTTTTCCGTAGTGTTTCTGAAATTTACACAATTGGCCCAATTTTTGGCGTCCGCGAGTCGTTTTCAACAAAAGGCCGAAAAAAAATTTGCATCCAAAGAGAACGTATATCAAGTTGAAGTTATCAAAAACGGGAGGTCCGAATGGCCGAGTGTCTAGCGCTCTGGCGCTCGGTGTCCCCAGATTTGGGTTTCGAGTCCCAGCAGCGCCATGGATGTTTGTATGGTTCGGAATTACTCAAATATAAAAATCATATTTTGGAATTTGTAACTTCACCCGCTGGCCAGTTTCCAATCCATACTTTACTCTGTCAAGTTTTCTAGTGAGAAGAACAATGGATATTGCAAAATTAGAATTAAGAAAAATAATTTTATCTTAAATGTATTTTTCATCCAATCAGACTTCTTCATTACCCACATCCTTCCCAAACTGTAAAGAGGCACCTCAACTCTAGGCAAGGTGGTGTGATGTGGTGTAAGGTAGTAGTTGTAGTTGTAGTAGTAACCCACAAAGGACGCATACCTTGGTACCCCTATATTTCTTATTGCAAATGAAATACAAAATACAATGTTTGATACAGAAGTGTAGTAAATCAATAAATAGCAATGTTATAGCAAAAAAAAAACCCAAAAATCTCCCAACATATACACACCGAAATTTTTGTTATTATACCCTGCATATGGATTATCTCAATTTGATAACTCACCGCCTTTTAGCTGTCACCCTTTTTTTCCTCTTTACCCTTTCTGCCACCCTACCGCCTCGTATGTTGGAATTCGGGGGGGAGAAGGGGAGGCCTGAAAATCGGTTGACAGGGAGAGAGAGACATTCCTTCGAAATGCTTCCGCAGTGACTTCATTTTCAATGTTTAATGATGAGCTGTCTCACTCATTTTGCAAGTCACTATGGTACAATATTTTTCCTAAAGTTTTCACATTTCCTGCTAAGGAATTTAAATGCAGTGGTTGTTTTTTTATTTTTATTATTATTATTAAAAAAATAATTTTCATCTTTCATCACCATAGAACCATCTACTTGTTGTGAGGTGATATAACAACCTCATGTATAATTGCATTTAATGCAGATTAACGCTAATTGCCTTAAAATAAATAAAACACCACTTATTTTAAAATTGTTACGTATATTTATTATGTGTATATGTTCTTTCTCCACTTTATCAAGCATCTGAAAGGTTCTAATTCGCTTTTAATTAAAAAAAAAATAATAATAATGAAATAAAACTCAGAAATCTGTAGCCTTCCAATAAAGTTTTAACCATAAAATATTCACATAAAAGACACAATTGGCAGAACAAATCAAATCAATGCATTTTCGTGAATTCATACCAAAAGACTCAAAATTCTTCAAACACATTTTGCTTAAAATTGTATCAAACATTTGAAATGCGAACATAAAAGAATTTTAAAATTTCAATTTATTTCTATCAAGCTTCAAGAATAATCCAGCTCAATGTCTAAAAAAATTGAACATCAATTTGATGACAATTACTTATTCTGAAAAGAAAAAATAAAAAAAAAAAAAAATAAAAGATTCTATTTTAATGTTTTTTTCTCATTGTTTCCTGCTGATTTACTGATTTTTAAAATATATATAAAACATACGGGACAGATGACACTTGTATTTGTCACTCATTCAGACTTAGTGTTTTACCAACTTTGTCAAACATTTTTATCATCATCATCAGTGGCGCAACAGCCCCGTGGTTACGCCGTCTGCCTGCTGGCAGATTTCTAGACATGAGATGTTTTCTTTTTACGGGGTATGGTTGTCAGCACTACGCCCAACTCTCTACAGCCATGTTAGACCGGGACCTACGATTTAAAATGGATTCTGAAGCACTACAAACAACGATTTCACCGCTGGAACTCGAACCCGAAATCTGTGGCACTGAGCGACAGAGCGCTAGTCACTAAAAAGCCATCAGGCCCCAAAACATATTTATAGTCACTTAATATTATACAATATAAATTTGTTAGTAGTTTTCAGAATGTATCCATTTTGTACGTTTGCTGAATCATTAAATAGTGTCTTAACCAACTAAGGTGAAAGAATATTGCCAGAGAGAGAAACTGAGAGGAAAAGCCACCCCTCTATTCCATCCCATATAAATAGAATTTTGAACCATTTTTATTAGATTTGCATGAAGTTAACACATACAATTTTGAGTATTCAGCTAAACAGAAATTATTATTATTTTTTTAAAATTGAGACTTTATTAGCAATATTTCAAATAGTCAAGTGCTCCGAAGAGTATGGTGTGCATAGTTACCCTTCTTTCCGCCCTCCAGATGTACGACGACGTACCCCCTTCGCCGTGGCACGCAGTGTCAGGGGCAGGTGGTCCCGTGGCTGGAAGAACAAAAGTCACTTTTCACTGGGGATGGGAGCGACCTTTCACCTCACACAACACTTACATATATACATAAAATAGCCATTTTGTCCCTTCTGAATTCTTAAACTAAAATTGGCAGATACAGTTGTTAAAAGGACTTTTTTAAGCCTAGAGTTTCCCTATTTTCTTATAGCAAACCTCTACTAACATTCCAATAAATAAATCGCGAACTTAATATTTCTATTTTATGAACTCCGTTCTATTCTTCATTTCACAGGCTCGCAAACCACTAACCAGAACATTTTTAATGATTTGTTTTGACCGTTCAACCCATCCCTATGAAAATAATATGTGTTCGAGTATGGTAAATAGGTTCGCGCTATCCACTTTAGTGTGACTTGTCACCAAGGGTGCTACAGCATTTCATTTTATAGACCGCACGAACGATATCGTGAAAATGAGTATGTACATACATTGGGACATGGAGAATACATTCGCGATCTCATTTTCTACAATGAATTTTTTGGCAGGACAACGTATGGCGGGTTCTGCTGAGTATATATATACATAATAACTAGCATGCGGCAGTAAATTCATTAGTTTATAATCAGGTGGATTTAATACAATCCAATAAACATCCCCCAAAAAGGTCTACATGAACCACTAGACAAGAAAAGACGAAAAATGTCTTCATGGAATGTTTTTAAGAGCAACAGGGTCGTATAACTCGAGAAGAAAACAAAACAACACCTATAAATTTACAGAAAACTACTGTCACCACCTTTAATGATTCTGGAAGTGGATGAGAATTGCATCTTGACGTTTTGCGGCAGAAGCCGCAAGACGAAAGAACAGCCGTTCCGTCCGCCCGGGTTGGCCACTCAGAAATATTGAATTTGCTGTCAATTTTTCCCCTGCCAGAAACTGGAAATAGAATGTCAGATGCAGTAAATGCATTTTGCAATGCTTTTCTGCAGAGAAGGTTGCAGAAGCAGGCTCAGGGAGTGAGTTCCCAGAAAATCGATCCGGTTCCTCCGGCATTGTTGTAGGAGGTCTCTCGGAGAGCAAAATAACAGGATTACGGAAACGGCAGCAAATCCCATTTCAGGGGCTTGTTCGGGAAAAACCGAAAGAATGTTGTGGCGCGTTAACTGAAACAGCAAAATCCAATCGCACAATTGATCTTGCCTAGGGAGGGTTTCGGGTTTTATAACATGATCTCCAATAGTGTGTCCTGTATTTTTCACTTGGTTATTCAATGAAAAACATGAAAAACTTTGCATTAATAGTTGACTGATGAACATAATGATTTTGTTTGATGCAGGACTTCAATACTCTATAAGTATTACAATAATTTTTAAATCTTTGTCCTTATAAGTTTTGACGAAATTGTAAGTATTGTCAATTTATTTTGATATGCCGTAAAAAGAATTTCGATTCTGTGAGAAAATTTTCGAAAAAAATTCAGTCAAATATATAAATAGCTGGAAATTGATTCTGTTGTCATTTAAACAAACATGTATTTTTAGAATTGGGGCCTGATGGCCGAGTGGCTAGTGCTCAGTACCACAGTTCGAGTCCCGGCGGTGGCAAGGATGTTTGTAATGGTTTTGGAATCTACTTTAAGCCGTAGGTCACTGTTTAATAGGATTGTAGAGTGTTGTGGGGGTAGTGTTGCTCTCGTCCGTGGCCGTTATCCGTTGCCTCTCGTTCGTTGTCAGACCTACAGTCATATTAGATCGAGACCTAAGGCATAAAGTGGATTCTGAACCACTACAAGAATTCATGAAACCACCGGGACTCGAACCCGAAACCTCCAGCACCGAGTACCAGGGCGCTAGCCACTTGGCCATCAGGCCGTCTGAATTTCTAATTGTTTCAAACAAGGCATACAAATATGCTGGTAAAAATGACAAAGGGATATTCTTAACGAAGGTCTGGAAAATAAAGGTAAACAAACAAATAAATAAAGGTGACGTATTGGAAAATATTTGTTAATAAAGAAATTTAGAAATTGTTTTAAATAATACTCGTTAATAAATACGCTACAGAAAAAGCGGTTCGATTCCTTTCCAAAGCAATAAAAAATAAATAAAATCCATCCATTCCGATGATTCATTTCTCTTAAAAAAAAAGAAAAAAAGTCGCCCCATTAGCAAGCCCTCCTGCCGAAACTGGTTCAATACCCCTTTCACTCCACGTGCCTCCAACAGCTGTCCAGCATTAAAGAGGAAAAAAAAATAAACAAATAAAATAATAAAATAAAAATAAAAAAGAGGAAGACCCATTTCGAATCCATCACGGAACTCATCAACCCTGTTTACACATCCGGTTCGGTTAATGATCCACAGGTGGCGCTGACGGACAACCTGTCAAGACTCTTCCCTTGGAGAGGGTGCTCTCCCACTCGAGAGAACGTTTTCCGATCTCTTCACGGTGACCACGTGCATGGACGTTCCCCCAAAATGAATATTCTTCAAACCTCTGAATGATTGTTAAGTTCTTTAAATAAAATTACAATATTTTATCTGTTGGCTGTTTGCTCATAATTCTGAGACACGAATAGGATGTTGGATCAATTCGATTGTTATTATGTTCATATGACAGCCTGTAAGCCACCACATCAGTGATGAGGCTACATGCATTGTGATATTCTATAGAAATCAAAAATATTAAAATTGATTATATATATATTAGCAGAAACAGGCATACGTTGTTCTGCCCCAAAAAAAAAAAAAAAAGTGCATCGTAGAAAATGACATATAGCCAATATAGGTACATATTTATTTGCATGGATACCGTTTGAACGACATATAAGATGAAATGCGGCAGCACCCTCTGGTGGCAAGGAACACTAAAGTGGATAGCGCGAACCTATTTTCCATACTCGAATATATATAGCGATGGGTTGAAGTGGTAGAGTGCAGCACCCTCTGGTGGCGATTTATAGCAAGGGGTTAGTATAAAAACATTCTCCATGTTTTGTCAAACACACACAGAAAATATCATCAAAATCGATCGAGCTTCTTATGGGGAGTTCAGCTGCAGAATTAAGTTCAGTGAAGAATTATTTATATATAATATATATATAGGGTTATCAAAATAATCGAAACACCATAGATTTATAAAGAATCCTTTATTAGTATGGTGTAGGACCGCCTTTTAGCGTGTAATACAGCTTGGATTCGACTAGGAATCGATTTATACAAGTGCTGGATAATCCAATTGTGAATCCAAACCTTCCAGAGATCCACTCAAACACACACAAAAAATGTCATCAAAATAGGTCCAGCTGTTTAGGAGAAGTTCAGTGAGGAGACTATTGCTTGTTGATTCAATAAATGTTCTTGAACGCATTTTTAAGTTAATGAAATAAAATAAAATTATTTAGACAAATATTTGAGAAAAAATAATGATAAAAGTAATTGTATTTCCTTTTAAATTTATATAAATTTAGATAATTATTAAAATGAACAGCATAACTATAAATAGCAAAGAAAGAAAAAAATTATTAGTTTTTTTTTTCTTTTGTAAAAACGTTTCTTAAATGTATTAAATCAGCTTAATCAACATATATTTAAAAATGTACAAGGAAAGGTTATCGAGTAATAATAATAATGATAAATTAAAAAAAAATTAAAAAAAAACGCGATATCCAATCACAGCCGTTTTGGATGCGGAACCAAATGATGAGCCGTCGTGAATGTGCTTCACCCTTCTTGCAAAGACGCGAACTGCGGTGACACTGTCACTCATATGCCAAAATCATATTTGGACAGCTGCTGGATTTATTTGCACCGATCTGACCTCTTAGTGGGTGGTGTCTCGTATGTGAAGACGGCAGCGGATTTCCCGAAGAATCGAAAACATGCCTTTTCACAAATCTGATTTTTTTTAAAAACGGTCGCGACCTCAAAAGGGTATTTAAAAAAATAATAACGGAGATGATGTAATAATACAAATAGAAGAGTAAGTTAAACAGTATCAATGATTGTACTGTGGTTTCTAAAGACTCTGGCGATCAGTGCCACAGGTTTCGGTTCGAGTCCCAGCTGTGACATGGATGTTTGGAGTGGTTCGGAATCCACTTTAAAACATAAAGTCTCGCTCTAATAGGAGTGTAGAGCGTTGGGCGTCGGGCTGACAACTCCACTAAAAATAAAAAATCATCTTCTGTCTCAAAATCTGCCAGTATGGAGACGGCCTTTGCCCACCATAGGGGCTGTTACGCCACTGATGCTGATGATGATTTGCCTAATTAGAAGTGGAGACAATTAAAACAAATGAATATGATGAATCATGCCTCAAAAAGTCAATCGACAGACTTTTCTTAAATGCAACTTCCGTCAGCTATTATTTGACTATTAAAATTTAAAAAAAAAAAAAAAACTGATTATAAGACTTCTCTCAATTGTCTGTATCGTAAAAATTATCTTCTACCATTCGACGTCATTATCGGAATTTTAGTATTAAATATATTGCATTTCATATGTAATGAGACACAAGATTAAACAAAAGCCATAGTGTTTTGACAAGTGGAGAAAATTATAAACTCCTAACTTTGTGATACAATGCATCAAATTAAATAAAATATGTTAAAATAAGGTGATGTGTTGAGTGTCTGGCCTGGTGTACTAACAGGTTTCATGGTTCGAGAGAGTCTGCTCTGCCGCTAAGAGCTTGATGTTGAGTGTGAATCGAATTCATTTTGTTGATGGTCCGGAATTCTAGCTGGAGAAGATGCGCTGCCGCTCGAGGTTATCGCGCGATCAGGCCCTTACACCACGCGTTGCGCCGCCTGGCAGCCATAGAGGGCGAAGAGCGGTCATAACGTAATGATCCTTATATCGTCCATCCGATCTGAATAATCGAACAACACATCAAACAATAATGCAAATCAACATTTCTGAAGGAATCCAATGATCCCACCCCAAAGAAACACTAACAATCTAATTGTTCGAGCAGCTAATCAAAGAGCAACGATACAAAGCTCAGATCTCATCGAAATAATCAACAAATAATCAACATAATATCCAATCTGAGTATGAATCTGAATCAATTT
>BPLR01019091.1:0-46055 GCA_021605095.1 Caerostris extrusa | reverse complement strand
ACAAAAATAGTCTTAATATATACAAAAAGAATAGTAGCAATAAGGCGAAAATAGTCTTAATATATACAAAAAATAGAAGCAATAAGACAAAAAGTAGTCTATTATATAAAAAGAATAGTAGTAATAAGACAAAAATAGTCCTAATATATACAAAAATAATGCTATTATAGACAGAAATAATGTTAATATAAAGTTGAATAAATATTTTTTTCTCGTACAATAAATAATTTAATTAAAAGTTTTCAAAAATTATCTAAACGATTTAAAATTTTAAAAATATATATGGCTTTTATAATGCCAGTTTGAATTTAAAAAGGATTAAGATGAACTGAAGAAAGTAACTAATTATAAGTTTTAAAAATTATTCATCTTAATGAAGTTTGATAGTATGTGTGAGCATTAAAAATAACAAAACTCTTTTCGAGGTTTTAAAGAATGTAGTTATCTCATCATTTACTATCTTTTACCGATAACGTTTAAAATTTAAACAAAGAATTGAAATTTTAATACAAATGTATACAGCCGTTTAAAAAATTAACCGTCTAAAAGTATTAACAGTTAAAAATTAACCGTTTAAAAGGTTTTAACAGTTAAACAATTAATCGTTTAAAAGGATTAAGATGAACTGAAAAAAGTAACCACTTATAATTTTAAAAGAATTACTTATCTTAATGAAAGTTGATAGCATGTGTGAACAATAAAAAGTAATAAAACTCTTTTTAAAGATTTAAAGAATGCAGTTATCTCATCTTCTAGCTATCTTTTACAGATAACGTTTAAAATTTCAACAAAGAATTGACATTTTAATACAATGTAAAATATAAATCTTATAATATTCTTAGATGTAAAATATAAATCTCTTAGTTTAAGCAAACGTTAGACCAAAAATTAAAAAGAAATAAACATCATCACGTAATTTTAAATGAAATGTAACTTTTTGCTACTACCAGAACACAATTTAGGACTTAAATATCTATAATAATAACAAATAATTAATATTAATATAAATAGTTATCAATCAAAATAATTTTACATTTTAATTTCTTCTTAATAATAAAATTAAGATTTCTAGCATCAAGAACACAATTATAACTTAAATGTCCATAATAATAACTATTATTAGAAATAATTATCAGTCAAAAGGACTTTATAAATTTTAATTTCTTCATATTGTTAACTAACAATTGTTATGGGAGACATTAAAAGAGTATTTCCTAGTTCGTTACGCTATTGTAATAAATAGACATAATATTTTTAAAAAACTGGCATCTTATATCATTATCATCATTGATGCAATAGCCCCTGGCGTGCCCAAGGCCATCTGCCTACTGGTAGATTTCGAAACAGGAGATGTGTTTCTTTTTTTAAGGGGTAGGGTATAATAATAAAACAAATAATTAAATGTCAATAATAAATAACAAATAATTAAATGTCAATAATAATAACAAATAATTAATATTATTAGAAATAATTATCAGTCAGTATCTTATATAAACAAATATAACTCAAATTTGAAAACCACAATATAATGTCGGCTAAAATTAATTTTGGAACTAGTCAAATAAATTATGCAAATCGAACATTACTATTTTGTAATTGAGTTATATTAATTTTTATGTTCATATATCTTGAATAATACTTTTCTTCATACACAAAAAACAGTCAACAGTTTGATTGGTTATGAGGTTGCAAGATTTAAACTTATCAGAGCATTATCCCGAAAGCTTACGCATTCCTTAGCGAAATAAATATGAATAATGAAGGCATTGTTTATTAGAGAGAAGAAAATTTTATTCTTATTCTTAAATAACATGAATCTTTAATGCAAATTTTTAAAAATAAGCATTTCGGATCCCTTGCACCTTGTCGCAGGATTAAATTTATAATTCGGAAGATAAAGATGAAAAAAATTATCTCTTTGCTTTTCGACAACGGAGAGTGGATAATGGAAATAAGAGGGAATAATAATAATAAATATTTAAATATCATTAATAATAACAAGTAATTAATATTATTAGAAATAATTATCAATCAGTAAAAACAAATATAACTCAACTTTGAAAACTAAAATAAAATGCTGGCTAAAATTATTTTTTGAAACTAGCCAAATAAACTATGTAAATCTAACATTACATATTTTTTATTGAGTTATATTAATTTTGATATTCATATATCTTGAAGAAGAATAATTTTTTAATACAAAGAAAAAAATCCACAGTTTGATTGGTTTTGGGGTTGCAAGATATAAACTTATCTCTCTTATTAGAGCATTATCCCGAAAGCTTATGCATTCCTTAGCGAAATAAATATGAATAATAAAGGCATTGTTTATTAGAGAGAAGAAAATTTTATTCTTATTCTTAAATAACATGAATCTTTAATGCAAATTTTTAAAAATAAGCATTTCGGATCCCTTGTACCTTGTCGCAGGGATTAAATTTATAATTCGGAAGATAAAGATGAAAAAAAATTATCTCTTTGCTTTTCGACAACGGAGGGTGGATAAAGGGAAAGAAAGGGGATAATATTAATAGATAATTAAAGGCCAATAATAATAACAAATAATGAATATTATTAGAAATAATTATCAGTCAGTATCTTATATAAACAAATATAGCTCAACTTTGAAAACTAAAATATGTTGTTGGCTAAAACTATTTTTGAAACTAGCCAAATAAGCTATGTAAATCAAACATTACTTATTTTTTATTGAGTTATATTAATATTTATGTTAATCTATATTGTATAATACTTTTTATTCACACACACAAAAAAAATTAAGTTTGATTGGTTGGGGGGGGTTGCAAGATTTAAACTTACCAATACGCAATACGTTAGTCACTCGGCTATCAGACCCCTTGCATGTTATATAAACAAATATGACTCAATTTTAAAACTAAAATTAAATGTTGGCTAAAGCTATTTTTGAAACTAGCCAAATAAACTGCGTAAATCTAACATTATTTATTTTTATTGAGTTACTGAGTTATATTAATTTTTTATTCACACGTTAAGTTTGATCATATATATCTAGTAATACTTTTAAACAAATACTCACAACAGTTGATCAGCCAAATAAAAAAAAAAATTTTTATTGAGTTATATTAATTTGTATGATCATTTTACAGTTTGTTTGATTGGCTGTGGGGTTGCAAGATTTAAACTTATCTCTCTTATTAGAGCATTTACCCCGAAATCTTATGCATTTCTTAGCGAAATAAATATGAATAATGAAGGCATTGTTTATTAGAGAGGAGAAAATTTTATTCTTATTCTTAAATAACATGAATCTTCAATGCAAATTTTTAAAAAATAAGCATTTCGGATCCCTTGCACCTTGTTGCAGGATTAAATTTATAACTCGGAAGATAAAGATGAAAAAAAATATTATCTCCTTGCTTTTCGACAACGGAGGGTGGATAAAGGAGAAAAAGGGGAAACGATTGAAAATTCCACCATGCAAAAGAGAGCAGCAGATTAACCCGTCTTAATAGCGCAGTCTTTTAAAATCTTTGTCTTCCAGCTATCTCTTGAACAGGGAGATAAAGAAATAAAAAGAAACTACTCATTCATTTCGCTTGCGAAAATTAAAATGAAAGAACATAACAAAAAGGGGCGAATAATTACAAAATGTGCAATCTCGAACTGAAGCGAATTGAGTTAAGATCCCAAAGGTTGAGGGAACGGAAAATAAATTGGTAGGGATGAAATTTCCTCTCATCATCATCAACCAATGAACTGCTTTTCTTTTTCTGACGTCAAGGTGTGAAAAACTATTCCCAATTTTCCCCATTGCCTTTTTTTTTTTTCCTCTCTAGAAATTTATTTTCAGTTCGCCAAGCATTATATACTGTTTGATTTTTCTTCCCTAGGTCAAAAAAAAAAAAAAAAAGTGGAGAAAATCTCTTGGCAATTAATTTTATTGAGTTTTTATTATGTTCTATTAACGTTAATTTCATTTGTAGACGTTTTTAAGATCGAAACATTCGCTCTGAAAAATTGTCTTTTAAAAAGGTTTTAACAGACCTTCGTGCGGGCATTAAACAATTTTTAGGCTAAGAAAATTTATTGAATTAATTTGGCAATAGATTTCTAAATAATGTTTTAAATTTGTTCATTTATCATTAGTTTTTTTCCAGTTTGAAGGTCCGTGCTTCATTAAGTCGTCAAACATGAAAACTTGTAGATTTGCTGACATCTTTATTGCGGGAGTATACCTAACTTTTTCGTGATGTATTCGAGGCAAAATTTATTAAGTGAATTAAATATTTTGTGTCCTTGCATTCTAAATAGATTGTATTAATCTAACCATCGTTGTCTGGCAATATTAGTACATTAATTAAAATATTATTATCAGTTTTATTTCATCATTGGAAATAATTGTTTTAAATTAAGTAATATTAAAAGACCTTCATGCGGGCATTATACAATTTTTAGGCAAAGAAAATTTATTGAATTAAATTAGTAATAGATTTTTAAATAATGTTTAAAATTTCTTCATTTATCGCAAGTTTTTTTTTTTTTTTTAATTTGCATTGTTTGTGCCCTCAAACGTGAAAACTTGTCGAGTTATAAATACTTTTCAGAGATTTATTTGTGCAAAATTTATTTCATGAAATAATAATTTTAGGTCATTGTATTCTAAATAACGTTGTTGCCAATATTACTACATTAATAGTACATTATGTGTGCTACTTCATCATTGGAAATATATGATTTAGATTAAGTAACCCAGTATATGGGGTCTGATGACCGAGTGGCTAGCGCTCTAGGACTCGGTACCATAGATTTCGGGTTCGAGACTAATTAGACCGGAACCTACTGTTTAACGTGGATCCTGAACAGCTAAAAACATCCATGTCATCTCCAGGATTCGAACCTGAAGGCTGTTTTGCCAGAGAGCCACCAATTGGCCACCAGGACCCTAAATGTTATAGGAGAAAAAAAGTAAACGAAGGAAAACAATTATTAAAAAGTTATTTAATTTCAGTGATTTAGTTATTTTATTAAAGTACAATTTTAAATTTATTCTTATTAATTAACCTTTTATAAAGAAGCGTAAAGGATTTAGAAATTTCTTATATATAAAGCACTATTTCAATACTTTTTACTTTCATATAGTTTGTTATTTCATATGTTTGTCCTGTTGGGTTTAAATATTTATTTTTCGTAGATAAATGTATTTCTTCAAAACTATAAAAGCAAGAAACATTTTCTATTAATATAATTTTTCTTTTTTTGAGGAGATTTTAAATATATATATATATATATATATATTTTATATATTTTATTAAAATTGGATTTAGTATGTCTTTATTTTTGTTTATTCAATAAAACTTAAATCTACAGAATTGGAAGAAAAAGAGGAAATAGGCAATTTTTCTACTTAAAATCGCTAAAAAGGATTGAGCATTTCTTTATAAATGAGGCTCTTTAAATAAAATTGTAGTAGCGATGTAGCTTTAGAAATAAATATATTTTATCCTTCCTTTTCACCTCTTTGAGGGAAGTCTATAAAGCTTCACAATTAATCCCTAAATCATTAGAAGACTTTCCCTTTGTTTTTTCCAAATAACTGAATGTGAATTTTGAAAGGGTGTTCCTTAGATTAATAATATTTTGTATAGTTTCCTTAACTTTTTTGTCAAGAATTTTTGTATTATTTTTAAAAAGCCTTAAAAGGGCATTATTCATTATAAATAGTATATATATACTTACATATATAGTCAATATACTAGTATGTATTGAAATGAATTACTTGGAAGTAGTTAGAGCCATCTAATTATGAGTATTTAGGAGATAACTATTACTAGGATGTGCTTATATGGGATCCATTTATGAAGGAGTCAGTCATGAATGTCATGCAGTATCTCAAATAACTAGGGAATGACATTAATATTAGCATATGAAAGTTATAAGTAAGATAAGTATTGGGTGGTAAACATACCTTACTTCATGTAAACGATAATCGGTTAAATAATGGTATTAAATTAATTTTTGCTTTTTTTAGTGAATCCCAAGAGCAGATCCGTGTAATAGTTTATTAGGTTTAATGATACCAATTTACATGTTCCTATTCTAAATTCACAATATTTTATCATTTTTAATTTAAATATGTTTTTAAAAATCATGAAAATAATCATATGTCAACTGGTTTGTATGTAAATCATCAAATTAAGTATTAAGAAAATGAAGTTTCTTCGCTTTCAAAGCAATTTTTTTGGAAAAGGTAATTATACGAAATTCAGATGAATTTGATATTTTTCTATTGACAAATCATTTTTATTTTCAAAAATTTATCCTTTTTACAAAGCTAATAAATACATGACATACTTACTCTTTAAAGAATTGGAAATTGAAATAAAAAAATCCTTATCATAAGTATTGTATTGACTTGTTTATTCTTTCATTTATTTATGCAATATTGTTAAATTAACAATTTACATGGTTTCTCAACTTTATATACTTGATCATCATAATAAAATATTACAATCTGTACAATCTCAGATAAATCATGGCAAATATTTTTTATGAAATGTTTTAATTCATACATAGTCGTATGAATCATTGAAACACAAATTTCCAAAAAATCTATTTTTTTTAAATGTTTTTGTTTGTATAACCATCATTTGTGATCTAAACACTAGTTGTTGAATGTAACGATAGAAACATTCAGTGTAATAAAAATAATTCAATTCATGTGTTATTAATGTTAAATTTTTGAACATTAATGTTAACAAATATTTTATTCATTTTAATAACAACATTTGAAGCATTAATGTTAATTTAATAACAACATTGAAACATTTTATTCATGTGTAACATTAAACATTTAATAACGTTAAACATTAAAACATTTAATAGCGTTAAACATTAAACATTTAATAACGTTAAACATTAAACATTTATTTCATTTAATACAAACATAGTCGTATGAATCATTTAATAACGCAACACAAATAACCTTAAAAAAATTTATTTCAGTTTTTTTAAAAACACAAATTTTTTTTTTGTTTGTTTGTATAACCATCATTTGTGATCTAAACACTAGTTGTCGAATGCAATAGAAAGTTCAGTGCAATAAAAGTGATTCAACCCTGAAATCTGATAAGAATCCTATAAACATTTATTGATTTACACCAAGAACCATGCTTAATGTAAAATTGAAATAAAAATCCTTATCACAAGCATCCTGTTTCACAAGCATCCTGTTACAAGCATCCTTTCATTCCTTCATTTATTTATGCAATATTGTTAAATTAACAATTTACAGAGTTTCTAAATTTTATGTACTTGATAATCTAAATAACATATTACAATCTGTAAAAATCTCAGATAAATCATGCAAATCTTTTAGAAAATGTTTAATTCATACATAATCGTATCAATCATTGTAACACAAATTACCAAAATAAAAAAAGTCTATTTTTTTTTAAATTATTTTTTGTTTGTATAACCACGATTTTTAATCTAAACACTAGTTGTTGAATGTGACAGTAGAAAAATTCAGTGTAATAAAAATGATTCAATTCATGTGTTATTAAATTAACTTTAAAAACAACATAAATTGAAACATTTAATTCATTTGTAACATTAAACAGTTAATAAATTAAACATTAAACAATTAATAAATTAAACTTTAAATATTTTATAAATATAAACATTAAGCATTTAATAAACTAAACTATAAACATTTAATAACATTAAACACTAAACATTTAATAAATTAAACATTAAACAATTAATAAATTAAACTTTAAATATTTTATAAATATAAACATTAAGCATTTAATAAACTAAACTATAAACATTTAATAACATTAAACACTAAACATTTAATAAATTAAACATTAAACATTTAATAAATTAAACATTAAACATTAGACATTTAATAACATAAACATTTAATTCATGTGTAATTAAATGTTTTAATTCATACATAGTCGTATGAACCATTGCAACACAAATTACCGAAAAAAGTCTAGGTTTTTTTTTTTGTTTGTACAACCACCATTTATGATCTAAACACTAATTGTTGAATGTAACAGTAGAAAAATTCAGTGTAATAAAAATAATTCCTCCCTTACAATCCGACAAGTATCCCATAAACATTTATTGATTTACACTAATAACCACGTATATGTTTCTTATTTTAATTCAATAAATAAACCTTTATGGAAACCTAAAGGATTTACGAGTATATATTCTAATTTAATACTGATTTATAATAATGATAAGTGTGTTTATTCAGGATAGTTAGTATCCCTTCAATGGAGAAACTGCTCAATGATTAGAATAATATGCACATTCTCCAGACTTAAATCCTATCAAAGGTTTGTTAGATAGTTTAGAGTGAAATAATGTTATTATCTAGTCTCATTGATTAATTCTAAATATCAGTACTAGTGTAATATTTTAACTGGTAATTGAAATCTTTAAGGCCAATAGATTATTTAACTGGAGTTATTGATACGTGTAAAATTAAGTTGAAATCCTTAAAATTCTAATTGTTTAGAGCAGATAATTTAGAATTGGTTTCATTCAATATGAAATGTTTTTATTTCTTGTTTTATAATATGTTAGCTGGTAAAATGAAAGAAAACAAGAATTTTATTTTATAACACATTACTTCTTATATACATTTAAAGTTTTATATCCTGTATTTCTTCATGGTGATTCTATTTACAATAATTAACAATAGAATTCATAAATACAAAAATTTCCTTTGTATATTCAATTTTTACTTTTGTAGAATTACAGTTCTTTTTAATATATAGCTGCTAAATAATGTCTAATTGTCCAGATGAGACAAGTTTTAAGAACCTTCAGAAATCAAAGCCAGAATATCTGCAGTAATTTTTCGAGTATATTGCTATCACTTTCCTAAACAGTAATCCCAGTGAATTATATTAATGCTGAACACATAGTTCATAGTTATTTTGAAAGACACATTATAGACCAGCAAATTTACATGTGATATTCGTTCTGTAACATACAACCACAATGCATGGTTACTGTGTACGTATAAAGTCATTCAAATACCCCAATCTTACAATCTGTGTCATGTCGAATACAACTTTTGATTTGTAGAATTACAGATCTTTTAAATATATTGCTGTCTAATTTTCCAGATGAAACAAGTTTAAGAACCTTCAGAAATCTAAATCAGAATAACAACAGATGTTTTTCAAATTTATTGTTGTCATTTTCCTAAATAGTAATCACAGTGAATTATATTAACGCATAGTTCATAGTTATTTTGAAATACACGTTATAGGCCAGTAAATATGCATGTTCAATACTTTCTGTAACATACGACCACAATGTATGGTTACTGTGTACGTAAAGCCATTCAAATAATCTAATCTCCCAATATGTGTCACGTCGAATGCAACTTTTACTTTGTGAATTACAAATCTTTTAAATATATAGCTGCTAAATAAGGGATATTCTTCCAAATGAGACATGTTTAAGAACCTTCAGAAATCTAAATCAGAATATCTGCAGATGTTTTTCAAATATATTGTTATCATATGTATATCACAGATATTTTTCAAATATATTGTTATCATATGTATATCACAGATGTTTTTCAAATATATTGTTATCATATGTATATCACAGATGTTTTCCAAATATATTGTTGTAATTTTCCTAAACAGTAATCACGGTGAATTTTATTAACGCTGAACATATAGTTCATAGTTATTTTGAAAGAGACTATATAGGCCAGTAAATATGCATGCTCTATCCATTCTGTAACATATGACCACAATGTATGGGTACTGTATACGTAAAGTCATTCAAATAACCCAATCTCCCAATCTATGAGTTGTCAATAGTTGTCGAAATCAATGGTTCATATGACATAGGCAAATGGCAAGAGCGACATTTCCTTTTCCATGGTCCGCTAAACGTCAAAATTGGAATGGAATCGAAATAGGGGAGATATTTCAAGTGCTGCGGAAGCGATGACACTCTCTGGAAATGCGGCTCGAAGTCCACGTTATTCCACTACTCAACACGATAATGGGAGAAGTGAAACTAATCGTTTGAGAAATTAGTTATATGCCAATGAATGGTGTCTTGATAACAGGAGCTTCACAGATTATGAGACTTCCCCTCAACCTAGACTAAATCATGTCAGACGAAATAATTTCGTTCTAAATATAAATTTATTTCAAGGTTAATTCATGCATATCGTGTTTTTGAACAACTTTGAACTCGAGAATTCTTAACAGCGTGTCAAATGGAATCCCGATTAGTGTGTTAATGATATTCCATGTTAAATGAAGAACTATAGAAACCGTGAAACCTGTTGTTGACAACTACCCCTCGATTATGCATTGTAAGAAAGAAAATCTGGAAAATTCTCTGTAGACTTTCCGAGTCGATGTAGAACTATTTTGAGTAACTATTTACAAATATAATAGTTTTTAAAATCATTCATTGTAACGTACACCTTCCACTATACCCATATGAAATAAAAGAAACGATGGAAATTGAGAAACCTTTCATTGACAACTACCGCTCGATTATGCATTGTAAGAAAAGAAAATCTGGGAAACTCTCAGTAGACACTATGAGTCGATGTAGGACTATTTTGATGTAACTATTTACAAATCTAATAATCTTTAAAATCATTAATTGCAACATACACCCTCCATGATATTCCCTATGAAATAAAAGAAACCGTAGAAACCGAAAATCCTTTATTGGCAACTACCCTTCGATTATGCATTGTAAGAAAGAAAATCTGGAAAATTCTCTGTAGACTTTCCGAGTCGATGTAGAACTATTTTGAAGTAACTATTTACAAATCTAATAATTTTTAAAATCATTCATTGTAACGTACACCTTCCACTATACACATATGAAATAAAAGAAACTATGGAAATCGAGAAAACCTTTCATTGACAACAACTCCTCGATTATGCATTCTAACAAAGAAAATGCAGAAAACTCTCAGCAGACTCTCCGAGTCGATGTAGGATTATGCCGATGTAAATGTTTACAAATCTAATTTTTTAAATTATTAATTTAACATACGCCATCCATGATATTCCATATGAAATAAAAGAAACTATAGAAACCGAGATATTTTCCTTGGTCCTTTCTTCCTTCCAGTTCTTTTTTTCCTTTACCTCGATTATGCATTGTAAGAAATAAAATTTGGAAAACTCCTCAATAGACTCTCCGAGTCGATGCAAGACTATTTGGTTAATTGTTTACAATTCTAGTAATTTTTAAAATCCTTAATTGTAAAGTACACCACCCGTGAAATTTAAAACCATGTTCTCTAGCAGGCTACCACAGCGACTGGAGTAGTGTATTAAGAATTAGTTCATTTGAAATTGCAATGAAAATATGTGCTGTGAGATAAGATGCATCATTTAATTTTTCAAGTCTCTCATACTTTTCAACCCACTATTTATAGAATGTTTATGAGTGGTGTAAAATTATTAAAAGCCTAGATATAACTAAAGTTTTGTTCCTCTAAATTTTAAATTTAACCACCAGCGATAAAATAAAAAATAAGTCAAATTTGTTTCTTTTGTTATCCTATAATATTTTAAATTAACAATTTGATATCAAATATTTATATATCTGATAATTTGTTAAACTGAACTTTCTGTGCAATTAAATACTATAAAAAAATCATAAATGCGATAATGATAATCAATATTTCTATCATCAACTTTCCAGTCAACATATCTGAAAGTGGCAGGAAGCAATTTAAAAAGTTAACTTTGAGCCTAAGAAAATTAGAAAGTTTACAGCACACTACATCAAATATTTTATTTTGAAATAGGTTTTAAATTGTGTAAAAATACATAAAATCAAATATTAAACTATATTTGTGTCCAAAATTTTAAGACTTTTCACTTAATTTCATTTTTTAATAATCTCTTTTTATAACATCTGAATTAGTTGCCTGTAAAAATAAGTGCATGATATCGCTCAACGTGAACAAATGTAGTCGGACTAGTATATAACAAATGGCACAAATTTATTTGAGTTAGACCATTGCTGCTCCAAAGACACCCTCCCTATTACAGCCCCTCGAGAACAAACAGTATGTCTATTCAACAAAAGATAGGATGCTCTTAGCAAACGAGCTACGCAGACAGGTAATAACTAAACGAAGGTCCACCTTGCTAATCCGGACATTGTTCGATTGATGGTCTAAAGATCGGATGGCCAGAAGCTACGCCATCTACATCTCGAGTTGCAGTGGTGAAAGTAGGAAGCAAATGAAGCAATATTTAATAGACCAGCCCATATTTATAAAATAAAGGTATTAAAGTCATGAAACTGGAATATCTATTAATTTTTCAGCTTGTTTGTTGTGTTACGGATTTCATTTTAATTATTTTAGATAATTTCTTCCAAAAACTTCACTAAAATAACTTCCCAAATAAATATTGAAACTCGTTATGTTTTAAGTTTTAGTTTTTTTTAATTCATTTCATGTGAAAGCGTCATTTTTCTTAGTTCACTTCAAATTTTTTAAAGCAATAGGATAATAACAATTATAACAATATTATTAATAGCAATTATTTCAATATTATAAATTATATTTCTGTTCTAGATATATCATCTGTTTAATTAATTCTAATATTTTTGTTAATCAATGAAATTTAGTTTTCAATGATATGGAATTAAAATAACTTCAAGAATTTCTTTTATAATAAACACAAGATTCAAAAACCTTGAATTAAGTGAATTAAAAAGCACTGAATCCTCTCCCAATTGTATTTTTAAGCATGAATATTTAAATAACTTTTATATAATCTAAAATAATATTTTAAAAATAGATCATGCATGCTATTTAAAATGTAAAAACCATAAACAAAAAAACTGCATAATATATTTTAGCAAACGATATATTTAAAATTATTTTTAAAATTTTGTAAGGTATTTGATGTATTTTTGATTACATTTTTCTGACTTCAAACTGAATTGCAGATATACTAACAAGTCAATTTTCACATTAATTTACTGAATTTAACCCTTTTACAATGAAATTGTTATAGATTCTGACTTAATTTGTCTTTGTTACTTTTTTTAGTATTTATTAGGACATTCAATAGATATTTATGATGTTATGATAGTAAATCTGTAAATTGTCAGTCTTTTTAAGTTCAATAAGGAAGTTTTTCTTATATTAATCTCTGACGAATGTTTTTCAATAAAATATTCTTTGAAGTCATTGGACTTTATTTTTATGAGTTTCTCTATGTTTAACCACTTTTTGAATCTAAATTTGATTTGAAAAAAAAAAATGTTTGGGCCCTTAAACTGATTTGTTCAAAATTAATATTATGTGCAATTTCTTCCAAAATTCCTTTTTCTAGTTATATATGGGTAAAGCTAATTACTGGTAACCCTTGTGCAATGTAATTATTTTATTTTATGACTTAATTTGTCTTCGTTACTCTTTGGTAGATTCGGACATTCAATGATATATTTACGATAACAAATTATCTTCTTAAATTCAATAAAGAAGTTTTCCTATATAAATCAATTTTTCTCTATCAAATATTCTTTGAAGCCTTGGCCTTTATTGCTATGAGTTTCCCGATGTTTAATCATTTTTGAATCAATTCTGAACAAACCACCTTTAAAACACTTAGATTAAATTTGTTTCAATATTTAATATTAAAACTGCAATGCTACTGAAAATCTCACAAAATCCAAAATTCCTCTTTCTAGTTATATGGTAAATCTAATTAAACCCTTGTGCGATGTAATTATTTTATTTTATGACTTAATTTGTCTTCGTTACTCTTTAGTATTGATTCGGACATTCACTGATATATTTTTATAACAAATTTGTAAATTGTCAGTCTTCTTAAATTCAATAAGGAAGTTTTCCTATATAAATCAATTTTTTCCTCTATCAAATATTCTTTGAAGCCTTTGACCTTTATTGCTATGAGTTTCCCGATGTTTAATCATTTTGAATCAATTCTGAACAAGAAAAAAAAAAAGTGTTTTCACCTTTAAAACACTTAGATTAAATTTGTTTCAATATTAATATTGAAAACTGCAATGCTACTGAAAATCCTCACAAAAAATCCAAAAATTCCTCTTTCTAGTTATATGGTAAATCTAATTACTGGTAACCCTTGTGCGATGTAATTTTTATTTTTATGACTTAATTTTTTCTTCGTTACTCTTTAGTATTGATTCGGACATTCAATGATATATTTACGATAACAAATTTGTAAATTGTCAGTCTTCTTAAATTCAATAAGGAAGTTTTCCTATATAAATCAATTTTTTTCCTCTATCAAATATTCTTTGAAGCCTTTGACCTTTATTGCTATGAGTTTCCGATGTTTAATCATTTTGAATCCAATTCTGAACAAGAAAAAAAAAGTGTTTTCACCTTTAAAACACTTAGATTAAATTGTTTCAATATTAATATTATTGCAATGCTACTGAAAATCCTCACAAAAAATCCAAAAATTCCTCTTTTCTAGTTATATGGTAAAGCTAATTACTGGTAACCTTGTGCGATATAATATTTTTATTTTATGACTTAATTTTTCTTCGTTACTCTTTAGTATTGATTCGGACATTCAATGATATATTTACGATAACAAATTTGTAAATTGTCAGTCTTCTTAAATTCAATAAGGAAGTTTTCCTATATAAATCAATTTTTCCTCTATCAAATATTCTTTGAAGCCTTTGACCTTTATTGCTATGAGTTTCCCGATGTTTAATCATTTTGAATCCAATTCTGAACAAGAAAAAAAAGTGTTTTCACCTTTAAAACACTTAGATTAAATTTGTTTCAATATTAATATTACGAAAAACTGCAATGCTACTGAAAATCCTCACAAAAAATCCAAAAATTCCTCTTTTCTAGTTATATGGTAAAGCTAATTACTGGTAACCCTTTGTGCAATGTAATTATTTTATTTTATGACTTAATTTGTCTTCGTTACTCTTTAGTATTGATTCGGACATTCAATGATATATTTTTATGATAACAAATTTGTAAATTGTCAGTCTTCTTAAATTCAATAAGGAAGTTTTCGTATATAAATCAATTTTTCCTCTATCAAATATTCTTTGAAGCCTTTGACCTTCATTGCTATGAGTTTCCCGATGTTTAATCATTTTGAAAATTCTGAACAAGAAAAAAAAAGTGTTTTCACCTTTAAAAAACACTTAGATTAAATTTGTTTCAATATTAATATTACGAAAACTGCAATGCTAATGAAAATCCTCCCAAAAAATCCAAAATTCCTCTTTCTAGTTATATGGTAATAATTACTGATAACCCTTTGCGATGTAAATTTTATGACTTAATTTGTCTTCGTTACTCTTTAGTATTGATTCGGACATTCAATGATATATTTACGATAACAAATTTGAAATTGTCAGTCTTCTTAAATTCAATAAGGAAGTTTTCCTATAAAATCAATTTTCCTCTATCAAATATTCTTTGAATTTGATTTATTGCTATGAGTTTCCCGATGTTTTAATCATTTTGAATCCAATTCTGAACAAGAAAAAAAAAAGTGTTTTCACCTTTAAAACACTTAGATTAAATTTGTTTCAATATTAATATTACGAAAACTGCAATGCTAATGAAATTCCTCACAAAAAATCCAAAAAATCCCCTTTTTAATTATATGGTAAAGGTAATTCCTGATAACACTTGTACAAGTTAATTATTTTTATTTTCTGGCTTAACTTGTCTTTGTTACTTTTTAGTATTGATTAGAACATTCAATGAGATATTTAAGATAGCAAATTAATAAATTGTTAGTCTTCTTCAGTTCAATAAGAAAGTTTTCCTATATTAATCTCTAACGATTTTTTTTTCCTCTCCTAAAAATATTCTTTGAAGTCTTTGGGCCTTATATTTAAGAATTCCCTATGTTTAATCATTTTTAATCTAATTTTGAACAAGAAAAAAATGTTTTGACTATTAAACCACTTAGATTAAATTTGTTTCAAAATTATTACTATGAAAACTGCAATGATAATGGAAATCCTCACAAATAATCCAAGCATTATAGAAATTAAGTAAATCAACTGCTACTTTATTGCTCTTTTCAAATTATATCGTAAAGCTAATTTGGTGATAGAGTATAAAAGAGTAACTCTTGTTGTAGATGTCTTCATTATTTAGTTAATTTTATTTATATTTTTTAAAATATATTGAAGCTTTTGTATTAGTAGGAAATATCCAGAATCTACATATAAACCAAACTAATATCTAGTCGTCAACGATTTTTGTTAAGACCTCTTTTCGAAGAATTTACTTCCATTAAATTCGAAACATCCTGACCATTTTAGCCCCTGTCTCCGAAAGAAAGCCATCATTACTCTCAAATAAATCATTTCGCTTTGGAGACTGACACATCAGCCTCTTCCTTCACAAGGTCTCGTCTTCCATCATCAATTCAGTGAAAAGAGATTAGAAGCTTACTCTGTCCGGACTCAATTTAGGGTCAAGAAATCAAAGATGTGGCCGGATCTCATTGCATTTCGCTTTCGAATAACAACATCTTGATATCTAACGCCATTCGACAACGAAATAATGGGTGTCGGTAGTCACTTCGCGATCAACTCTTTGAACGTGGATTTTGAACGCTGATCGGGGGTGGTCAGTGCCGCGTTAAAATCCCGGTGGTGAGAAAGTCAGTAATTAGCACCAAAGAGTTATCTTATCGGCCGGAGTAGCCTCTTCCATCAGAGTTAATGAGCAGTTGACGAGATCACGTGGTTTTAAGAGAAGGGGGGGGAGGAGCAAGTGGAACGGATGTCATGGGTGATTTCGTGATGCTCTTATCACTGTTGAACAGCAGGCCTTCGCGTCACGGTTGTCTCGTTGAATAACCAGGCGGTTGGACTCCATCGAGATGTTGACAAACATCCCCACGAGGAAGGTTTTGGATCGGGGCTTTGGAGAGGGTAGACCACTCTTGTTATCGGTGATTTGCAGAAGGGAAGAATAATTTTTCTCGGAATATTTCCAAGAAGAAGATGATTTTTTTTCTTTTTAAGAAGAAAAGTTCCCCCAGTGCAGCTTGAGAAAGCGTTTTATTTAGATTGTTTGAATAGAGAGGGGACAGAAAAGGGTTGTCTCAGAAACTCATTAACTATGGGCTGTTTCGGAATAGGTTGTCGATAATGGATTGATTGCAGTGGAGTTAAAAAGCACGTTGATTGAAGTTTGTATACAATTTGAGTTACCCTAGATCGTTATGTGTTTTGAATAGTTTAAGACTAAGATATTAGTTTGTAGCAGTTTGTCTCGACGTCAATTCGTTACTATTTATTATATTTGCAATACACTTTCTCTATAATAAAATATATTTAATAAAATATATTTCTTCTGGATGTATCAATTAATAAATCGTATTAATTATTGAGCTAAGATACAAGTAAATGGAAAGAGAGTGAAAAACACATCGATTTGAAAACTAAAGGCTTATTTCAAAAAAAAAAAACAATTTTTAAAAAATCTGTTGATTAAAGAATTTAAATATTAATTTAAAGGACCATGATAAATTTAGAGGATATTATAATTTTGAAAAAAAGTGACAATGAAGAAAAGGCTTTTGACTGCTTTTATAATTCCTAGGTGTAAGATATGAGGAAGGAAAATTATGACCATAACAAAAATTAAGTTTTATTTAATATATTTATATGTAAATAAAAATGCACAAATCATACATGTCATAATGAAAACCTAAGCATGTGACTTCCAGGATAAAAAATGAGTTTCAATAATGATATAGTTTCCTAAATGAAAGTTAATGCCACACCTGTGAAGAACTGAATCACAGAACTTATCAAGGAGATTTTAGTATTTTCTCTAATTCTGTAGAAAAATATGAAAAATATGTAAAATGTCATAATGAACCTAAACATGTGATTTCTAGGATAAAAATGAATTTCAATAATGATACAGCTTCCCCTAACAGAAGTTAATACCACTCTTCTGAAGTTAATGTCATACTGAAGTCTCTGTTTAATAAGTTCTGTGATTCCATGCTTCATAAGTGGGGCATTACCTCCATTGGGAAAATATATCATTATTGAAACTCATTTTTATCCAAGAAATCACATGCTTAGGTTCATTATGACATACATGATTTTGTGCAATTTTCTTTATATATGCACATATTGAATAAAATTTAATTATTCTTATTTATGACTCATTTTCCTTCATCATACATCTTCATCAGTATTCAGTATTTTCTATTACTGTAGAAAAAAGGACTTTCAAGCTGCTGAATAGTTTCTGGGGGTGATAAGATTGACAACCCTTCACACTAGGTTATCAATACATACAAAACACATTAACATGTTTAATTGTATTCTTTTGTTAATATGGAGAATACGTTGGCCAGTTATTCGAAAGATTCAAGATACTACCGGTACATCTAAAGAGTCTTGTTGGGATATCGTATTCCCTGCCATGAAGCATTCAATGCGTATAATTTTTTTTCTAATATCATACATAAGGAATACTGGACGTCGAAAGAAAGTTATAAGCTTTTTCTCTAAAATACAGAGTTTTCTACTCGATAGACAAGATTTGAAAATTCACATGTTTGTAAATGTGTTAATTTTCCTTTTTGAACACTCCTATTTCCTTATGGCTAAAACGATAATCGATTATATAATTGTTCTTATCGAAATTTTAGATATAAACTTAATAATAAATTAATGTAACACAAGGCCTACCGAACTACAAAAAGAAAAAAAATGAATGATAAGTAGGCCCTATCACCCCATCTATCATTAAAGCATTTCCTAATATGAAAGGGAAGGGAAAAAATAGGAAATCAATAATCTTCTTTATAATCCTTGAAAATCTGAATTTCATAATTTAAAAAAAAATTAAATGAAATTTCTTTGAAATTACATAAAAATTTCGTCAAATCTTAAAGTATCATCATGTAGCCTCAAAATAAGTTTCAGATATGGAAAAATTATTTTTATCTGTAGCATTCTGGCAATGGAAAGTTAATTTTTTTAAATATATAATTTTTTTTAACTTTATTCCCTGATTTCAATTAATAAAAATGGAATTTATTTTATCTTATTGAAAATTTCAACCATCAATTTTATAAGTTTTTTGTGTTTCAAATGATATTTTTAAAAACCCCATTTATATCAACAGTTTACATGAAGCAGTATTTTCTTTAATTTTATCTGTGCAATTTAAATCTGTAGCATAATTGGTGCTTCAGAATAATTTACGAGACATAAAAGCAAATATGTTTGTTTGCTGAGCACTTTTCACGTGTTAAGTGCATTAGAAAGAACACCTGTTTATACTTGAATTTTACAGAGCTCGTAGCATTATGGCGATGATTTTAGCAAGAAAGGTTTTGACTTTTCTGCTTTAATAGCAGAAAACTTTGCATCCTTAAGAATAACTGAGAAAAAGGAGATGACAGCCATGAAATAGCGCTTAAATGTTACAAAATTGCTTGATTATATATCATTTACAGACGTAATAGTATGCAATTTGTTATGATGGATGATACTTCCTATCTTCTCGATATACATCTCAATTATAAGATATTTACATTTTAAGTTTTCTTTCATAAATTAGAACTACAAGTCTTTAAAAAAGGTTAGATTGAGTTTGTATGCCTGAAATTTTTCATATTTGAGTTTGAGGTATTAAAGTATAATTGTAAAACACAGAAAAAGTATATCGAAATCTAGCAGAGGTAATACAAAGATTTCAATTTTAAATGCACCAAAGTGTGGACTAATTATATTTTTTATATGTGGACAAATTATATTTTTTATATGTGGACAAATTATATTTTTATATGTGGACAAATTATATTTTTTTATATGTGGGACTAGTTATAGTTTTTATATGTGGACTATTTATATTTTTACGATATATGTGTTTTATATATGTGGAGTAATCATATTTATTTAGTTAAACATAATCGAATTAATTTTATCAATGAAAAGTTAATAGGGTTTGAATTATAAAAATATTTGTCTAGTATTTAAAATTCAAATTTTCAATTTCAAAATAAAACATATCTATTTTTTAAATGAAATCATATTTTTTATAACGTGATTAGATTTGATCTTGGAAAAAATTGCCATTGTTAAATAAGACAGAGTTAATGAAAATAAAAAGAGGTTTGATGATTAATAATTTTTTATGTCTAAATATAAAGGGACTGAAACTTGTTATAGGGGAAATACTTTTTGCATCTTTATTATGGTTAACCATTAAAAAAATTTTAAGACTACTCCTATATAATTAATGATTAAGAAATTATTAATGTATCTAGAAGAATAAAATAAATATCTTAATGTGTTTAAAAAATTCCTGTCGGTCATTTGATTCAAAATTTATTTGAAAAACATTTATTGGTTATTTTGTATACACTTTATGTTAATTAGACCGTGACCTACAGTTTAACGTGGGTTTCCTAACCACCCACAAACATTAAGGCCACCGCCAAGATTCGAACCTGAAGCCTGCGGTACCAAAGCCAGAGAGCTAGGCCAATTGTCCATCAGGCCGCCACCCAGCTGACAAGTAAAAGGCGAGAGACTGTTACCCTTAAAAGTTTTGAAGGAAACACTTCAACTATCCTTTCCTCAACATCTTTCGGTAATATATTCGTGGCAAAAATTAGTGTAACAAGAGGCCGATCAAATTAAAAAAAAAAAAATAAACATCTCATTTCATCCTTAAAATTAAATCTTTAAATTCAAAAAAAAAATCAATATCGTAACAATTCTTGCGAGTAAAAAAAATAAAATAAGTATCACTGCATAAGAAGTTAAAACACAACCAAAGAAAAATCCCTTTTAAAGTTATACAACATTTATCATGATAATATTCAAATTCCCATAAAGTAATTATTTTATTCAAGAAAAACCCTCCATTTATGGCGTAAGTCATTAAAATCAATAAAAAGAATTAAGATACACACTGTGATTAATTCCGCGAATATTTTCTTTTTTCCAAGGAAAGATTAATTCAGACCAGCGCCTCTACTCTTAATTAGTTGGAGGTTTTTTCGTTCAACAGTTTAAAATATTTAAGCGGAAACTTCCTCCAAAACAAATATTAAATGAAGAATATATCTGATTTTTTTAAAGAAACAATAAAAAAACAATTTTACAACGCTGTTATTTTTATTTAACGTTTATTGAAAAGACGAAATAAATCTTCTCCAAAAAGAATCTTTATAGATTGAAAAAAATGAATAGGGTTTATTCGACTTTCGTTATTACTTCCGCAAATATTACTGTAAAAGAAACTTTATTAATATCGAAATGTTTTTATTAATATCGATATCGAAATGTTTATTAGATAAAAACAATGTTTATTGAAATAATTTAAAAATTATTATTTCTTAATGTTTTAATAGATAGGATTTTTTTTTCATTAGATTCCGGTACACATAAAAACTTTAATTCGTTGTTTTTTTTCCTAGCGCTTAAAATAATAATTTCATGTACCTTTGCTTTTGATAAAATTAATTTTTAAAGTGATAGACATTAAATTTATTTTTCACTTTCATTGAATTCTGTTTTAATTTTTAATTTTGTGAGTTTTATTATTTAAGGAAATTACTTTTTAATTTATAGAATATAAATATGGATAAAAATCGCTGTAAAATTAAATATAAACTATTTTACCTGATATTTTTTGAGATATTTATCTTACAAAATTTCTAGTCACATAAATCTTTTAACGTTTCTAATTTGGAAGCATATAAATTAATAATATTCCTATTTTCAAAATATTTTTCCTGAAATTATTTTGATTTTTGCATATTGATTGTTTTGAGAGTAGTTTAAGTGTTAACATATATCCTTAACATTTTTGAAATAACAACAGTACATGTTTATAGAGTTTGCAATTTGTTTTAAACCAAGTAGGATTTTAGTTAACAAAAGAAATCAAAATATCTTCAGGAAAAATATTTTTTTATATTTAGTTATAAATAAAATTAAAAAAATAAGAAAAGAAAAAAAAAATAAATAATTTAGTTTATAATATTTTATTTTTTATATTGTTTTCAAAGTAGTTTAAGCGTTTCTTCTTAAAATATTTGAAATAGCAACGATACATGTTTATAGAGTTTGCCGTTTGTTTTAAACCAAGTAGGATTTTAGTTAACGAAAGAAATCGATATACAAAAATCAAAATAATTTTCAGGAAAAATATTTTTTATATTTAGTTATAAATAAAATAAACAAAAAAATAAAAAAAATTTAAAATAAGAAAATAAAAATAAAATAATTTAGTTTATATTATTTTATTTTTTCATATTGTTTTCAAAGTAGTTTAAGCGTTTCTTCTTAAAATATTTGAAATAGCAACGGTACATGTTTATAGAGTTTGCAGTTTGTTTTAAACCAAGTAGGATTTTAGTTAACAAAACTAATCAATATACAAAAATTAAAAATAATTTCAGAAAAATATTTTTTTTATATTTAGTTATAAATAAAAAAAAAATAATAAAATAATTTAGTTAATATTATTTTATTTTTTATATTGTTTTCAAAGTAGTCTAAGCTTTTCTTCTTAAAGTTTTTGAAATAGCAACAATGCACGTTCGTAAAGATTGCACTTCGTTTTAAACTAAATAGGATTTTAGCTAACAAACGAAATCAATACACAAAAATCAAAATAATTTCAGGAAACAAAATTTATTTTGTCTTGCTAATTATGTGATATAAAAATTTAATTTTAAAATATTGTTTTCCAACCCAAAAGAAATATATATTTATTTATAATACCATTTCAACCTATTTATAACTTCAACCTTCAACTTTATTTATAATCTCAGTTAGTAAAAAATCATTTTCAATTACATTCTTCATATTGCGCTAATGCAATATTTTTGCTTCTCCATTATCTCTTAATATGGGTATATAAAAAATAATTAATTAATTTCTTAATGTGGGTACACAAAAATAATTAATTAATCTCTTAATATGGGGTAGAGAAAATACTTAATGAATTTCTTAATATGGGTATAGAAAATAATTAATTAATCTCTTAATATGGGTACACAAAAATAATATATCCATATTAAGAAATTAATTAAGTTTCTAGAGAAAATTAATAATTATGGATAATGTCAACAGCAGCATTAACATTTATGATGTAGGTTGAGTCATATTTCTTATGTTAACTGTCATGGTATTATATGTTTAAAGTAATAAGTTACTAATTAAAAACTGAAGTAATTAAATATTTAAGTTATATTAAATACTACAAGCAACAAATTATTTTTACTTCGAAATCTTCTTTTAAAAGAAGACTAATTTTATTTTAAATATTAAAAACTTAAATAAGACAAATATCGAAAATTAATACATAAAGACAAAAAAAATAACAAAAAAACAATACAAATATTGCTACAAGTACAAAATTAATTTTACTTTCAAAATATACAATATTATTTCTTCGTTTTAAAAGAAGACAGATTTTATTCTAAATATTAAAAACCTCCTCACTTTCATCACACAAAACACCATTACCGGATTCTCTTCCAATACCTTTTCTACAAAAACACGCACTTGCTAATAAAAGTTAATGTCTTAAATCGATTCTCAGTTTTCGAATTTTACACCTCTCATTCCTGTAGGAAAACTAATTACTCTATCCAACCACACGGCCCTGCAAGTCGGAGGACACAGATTTCATTAATTTCTCTGAGCAAACAGAGGAGGGGAGATCTTCCTTTGGATTACTGACTTTATTAGAAATCCTTGGATCATTTTCATTTGACTCCCCACATTTTAATACCCTCTTCTAATTATCACTTGAAAGAAAAGGAGGCATTTCTTTAGGAGGAGGACAGACATAATAGAAACGAGGGTGCTCCAAGCTCTCTGGGGAACAACCGCTCAATACGTCCACGCCAGCTGCCAGCACCTGATCAGACATCTCACTTGACTGCATTGTTAGGATCGACGGCCTTAAGTCGGCTATTTTTCTTCCGACGTCTGCTTTTGTGAAGGACACTTAGTTCACCGAGGAGAATATCATTAAAAGGTTTTTCAACAGGGTGGGTGTCATGGACGAATGTTGACGTGAGAAGGTCATACTTCATACCGTCCTAATATCTGTCGATCTACGGATCTTTTACAACTTCCATTATATTGCTTTCAAAAAATTTTCGCATTACTTAAAATATATTTATTTTTCAATATACCTATTTATTCGTCTTAAATTAACTCATATCAATCATCATTTATCTATGATATTTCCAATCGTACAAACGAAAGTATTATTATTATTTTTAACGAAATAAAAACCTTATTTTTTTTTTATTGCCATCAGATTAAAAGCCACCAGATGGCGCAAGACTGATTAGCTAATAGTTAAGTTAATGTGAAAAAATAACACAGTATTAGTTACAAATTTATTTTTCAAACTAACACTAGTTTATTCTTGAAAATAAATGCTAAAAATTTGAAATTAGGAGGATAATATCATTAAAAGGTTTTTCAGCAGGGTGGGTGTCATGGATGAATGTTGACGGGAGAAGGTCATACTTCATACCGTCCTAATATCTGTCGATCTATGGATCTTTACAACTTCCATTATATTGCTTTCAAAAAAATTTGGCAATACTTAAAATATGTAATTTTTTCACCATACATATTTACTCATTTTAAATTAATTCATATCAATCATAATTAATCTGTAATATTTCCAATCGTACATACGAAATTATTATTATTTTTTTTGAAATAAAACCTTACAATGTTAGTCATCAATTTATTTTACAATCTAACACTATTTTATTCTTGAAAATAAATGCTAACAATTTGAAATTAGAGGAGAATATCATTAAAAGGTTTTTCGGCAGGGAGGGTGTCATGGACGAATGTTGACGTGAGAAGGTCATACTTCATATCGTCGTAATATCTGTCGATCTAAGTATCTTACAACTTCCACAAAAAAATTTGGCATTACTTAAAATATGTAATTTTTTTTCGGTATACTTATTTATTCGTCTTAAATTAACTCATATCCATCATCATTTATCTGTGATATTTCCAATCGTACAAACGAAAGTATTATTATTTTTCAATAAAAAATAATTTTTTTTTTATTGCCATCAGACTAAACGACAGCACATGGAGCCAGACTAACTTGATATTAGTTAAGTTAACGTGAAAATAAATAACATAGAACATTTATAATATTAGTTATAAATTTATTTTACAAACTAGCACTATTTTATTCTTGAAAATAAGTATTAACAGTTCGAAATTAGGAGCAGAATATCATTATAAGGTTTTTCAACAGGATGGGTGTCATGGACGAATGTTGACTTGAGAAGGTCATACTTCATATCGTTGTAATATCTGTCGATCTGTGGATCTTTACAACTTCGATTATATTGCTTACAAAAAAATTTGGCATTGCTTTAAATAAATAATTCTTTTTCTAGATAAATATTTAGTCGTCTTAAATTAATTCATATCAATCATCATTAATATGTGTAGATATTTTCAATCGTACTAATGAAAGTATTATTATTTTTTTCATATCGTCGGTCGTACTTTATGTAGTCGTAATATCTGTCATGTATGGGTCTTTACAACTTCCATTATATTGCTTTCAAAAAAAATTTCGCATGACTTAAAATATGTAATTTTTTTCAATATACATATATATTCGTCTTAAATTAACTTATATCAATCATCATTTATCCATGAAATTTCCAGTCGTACAAACGAAATTATTATTATTTTTTAATGAAATAAAAATACCTTTTTTTTTTTATTGTCATCAGATTAGACGTCACCAGATGACGCCAGACAGACGAGCTATTAGTTAAATTAATGTGAAAAAGGTTAGTCATCAATTTATTTTATAAACTAACACTATTTTATTCTTAAAAATAAATGCTAACAGTTTGAAATTAGGAGAATATCATTAAAAGGTTTTTCAACAAGGTGGGTGTCATGGACAAATGTTGATGTGAGAAGGTCATACTTCATACCGTCGTAATATCTGTCGATCTATAGATCTTTATAACTTCCATTATATTGCTTTACAAAAAATTTGGCATTACTTAAAATATGTAATTTTTTTCCTTAAAAACATATTTATTCGTCTGAAATTATTTCATATCAAGCATCATTTATCTGTGATATTTCCAATCGTACAAATGAAAATATTATTAGTTTTTAACGAAATAAAAACCTTATTTTTTTATGCCATCATATTAAAAGCCACCAGACTCGCTAATAGTTAAATTAATGTGAAAAAAAAAAAATATCATAGAAAATGTATTCTGATACTTAAAAATAAATAATAACAGTTTGCTAATAAATGCTAATAGTTTGAAATTAGAAGGAGAATATCGTTAAAAAGGTTTTTCAACAGGGTGGGTGTCATGGACGAATGTTGACGTGAGAAGGTCATACTTCATACCGTCCTAATATCTGTCGATCTATGGATGTTTAAAACTTCCATTATATTGCTTTCAAAACAATTTCGCATTACTTGAAATATGTAATTTTTTCTACATACATATTTATTAGTCTTAAATAAATTAATGTCAATCATCAATTTTCTATGATATTTCCAATCGTATAAACGAAAGTATTATTATTTTTTAATGAAATAAAAACTTTATTTTTTTTATTGCCATCAGATTAAACGCCCCCAGATGGTGCCAGACTGACTCGTTATTAGTTAAGTTAACGTGAAAAAATTATCGTAGAAAATTTACAATATTAGTTTGCAGTTTATTTTACAAACTAACACTAATTTAGTCTTGAAAATAAATACTAGCAGTTTGAAATTAGAATTACTTGGACAAGAATGGTTGCTTTATTTATCCAATTTATATAATTTAAAAATGACTTATTTTCAAATCTTTAATTCTGCGCAAGTATTTTGTCTTAATAAAATTTACCAAATTTGAAAAATATTTTACTTTCTATAGTTGACTTTCTGGGAATAAAACTTTATTTTCAATAGCTGTTCAATGTTTTCTGCTAGTTTAAAAATAACAATTAAACATTAGTAACCAAATGCGTCTTATAAGAACAATTTTTTTCATTTGTAAGAACATTAAGGCTTTTATGCATGTGGTCTATGAAAAGAGAAAGCTTGTTAGAAATAGAAATACCATATTAGTGGAACAGCGTTGGACATCACAATTTAGAACAAACACCTCCAGGAGTAGCAATTCGAATTATTCCCTCTTCTTCCAACCCAACGTCTACGACTTATTATGTTTCTCAACGGAGAACATTTGGATAAAAAGAAAGTAAAATTTAAAATTTGACATTTTTTACTATTTTTGATAAAATTGATTTGTGACTGAATGAATCATCGTTGTTTTTTTTAATCGGATTTTCGTATACTTTTCAATTACTTATGACTTAGATTTATAAATTTATGTTTTATATTTTCATTTTTTTTGTTATTATCCTTGACGTGCATTTAATATTTTTAGATAAAGAAACTCCTTTAGTAATTATTGCTTTACAAATCAAATCATTACCAGTTTTTTTATCAATTGTCATTGTAGTGAGGAATTTTATGTTTTAAGGTAATACAAATCGTTATACATCGTTGAATTTTGCAGTAAAAATTGATAAATATTTTTGTAGTAGCTTCATTTTACTATTAATTTTTAATTACTCTTTAGAAACAAATCAACTACTTAAAAACAATTAAGAAATCAACTAGTACTACTAGTAATCAACTAGTAATTATTTTTAAGCAATTCAACAATGAAATATATTTAGCTATTGAATATATTTAGGTATATTGGCAATATATTTAGCTATTCAAAATTATTGGAACGCAATTTGATGAGAAAAATCAATTTCCTGAAATTAATGCAATATAAATTTATATAATTAATTTTTAAAAAGCAAAAATATTTTTGATTATTTATTAAAAAGAAATTTGAGTGTTGATTTTTATTAAAATTTCAGTGATATTTTGGATTGGAAAGTAAAATTAATATAAAACATTCTTTTTGCCTTTCTTTGCCAATGCCTACAACATATGTATAAAAGAATTCCATTTTATAATTCCCTACTTTTTCATGACAAAAATATTATAAATCTAACGAATAGGTAAATTTAATTTTTTTTACATTATGAATATTTTCATAGTACATTTTATGCTAATCGGAGCATTCTCATATTGTTTTTATCTTTATCTTTTTCTCATTTTATTATCACTGCTTCTAAACATAATGAATAATCAATATGTATATATTTTACTTTAAATTTATTTACTCTAAAATCAATAAGAATTTCCTCTGTTTACGTAGATACCAGTACAGGCAACAATAAAATAAAATCATTTTTATCATTTCATAAAAAATAATTATTTTTTTACATATAACTAAAATACTGAAGGATAATTAATCTTTTAATGCACATATATTAAGGTAGCGTAGTATTAGTCTAAATTCATTGAAGAAGTAATTAATTCTTTAAACGATTTCAATATTTACAGTGAATGCATCTATGTAACTATGCCGCATAACTGTATTTTAAAGGAATCATTGTAAAGAAAAACCATTGTAATTCTCCTTCTTCTCTACTTCGATTTGTGGCTGGCCCCCTTGAAAACTCCTTCTCTTTCTCTATTCGAATGACAATAAGTCCTCATCAATTGAAGTCTACTCATCATTCCTTCAGTCCACCTCCCCATTCTTAATTTTAACTTCCAATTTATCGTCTCTTAAATTAAATAGGAAAAGTTTAAATTAAAAAGTATTTGATAAATTAAAACTATACAAATAGATCATTATCTTTACCTTTGCTGCGCTACTGGGACATTAATACATCACTCATAAATAATAAGTACATTTTGAGCCTCATAAGTCGGAAGAATTATCTTGGTATATTTTTATTTTAACAAATGTGAGAATTGAAAGTTAGATAAACTAAGGATTATAATGATGCCATCATTTTCAGAAAATGAATTATTGACTCAAAATAATTGTCAATACTTTCATAAATACACTCAGGGATTAAAATGTCATCAATTTTTTTATCATGTTAATCATTAAAATAAGCAAAAATATTGATCTCATGTTAATGTTATTATAAAAGATATTTCCATCAATACCATTACGTAATTTAATATTTATTTTATAAAATGTAGATGGCATTTAAAACGAAGACAAATACGTCTGATCCCTTTTGGTTCAGTACGACTTGATAAATCTAAGCAGAGATTACTTTAGACAAATATGCAAAATGTCACTGGGTAATTAATTACTAAAATTTCTATGCATAGTTATATATATAATATTTAAATAGTAGGTATATAAATGTCTAACTAGTTTAATACATTTTATTTACTCTAAATAATACATACATTTCGTAAAATTAGAGTTTTCCATAAGGGTTTTAAGATCTTGATGGTCGATAACTGCAATTGTTTGGAGGTCATTTCGGTTATCGTAATTCAAATCATATACAATCACAAAATCTTAACTATGATAGCACTTTCATAAGTACATCATAATAAAACCAAAATTAAACTTTTAACAACAACATTCTAAAATTCTCTATGGAAAAACATTTTGTATTATATTTCTTAAAATCAGTTAGCATTTATTCAAAATTTGTAACAGATATATAGAATATATGAAACAAATACTGAGACATTGAATAAATGTAGAAAGATCTGCAAAAAACAACATTAATTTGAATGTAAAATTTATACAAATCAAAACCCCATTGACTTTTCCTTGAGATTAATAAGATTTAAAAGAATTACGTCAAATACGTTTAAAAGATATTTAACCATTTTAAAGCATTATGTAACCTGCTATGCACTTTAAAAAAGTTAAACGGTATAAAACTGCATAGACAACTTCTTTCATAATAAAATGTAGGTCATGATCACATAGCCTACAGTCTCAACCTCCCTCTTTTAGAAGCAGTGCACTTAGACTAAACTGCTGGTTTCCATTTATGTAGTCAACATGTAGAAAGGCTGTATCTCAACAAGATGTCTTTCTTTTTCTGGTTTGACGCATGTTTACTGGGGAACATTATTCAACGTCTCGTTCTTTATAAAGATTGTCACATTGCATTTCTGGAGCCATTTCTAGAATCTCTTTGTTGATAAATGGGCCAGATAAGCACACACAAATTCCTTTCGCTACATTTGAGTAAAATGCTCGAAATAATGAACATACGGCAAACCTTCAACTTTTGACAGAGATGGAATTTGTTTCAAATAAATATAAATTTGATCGCATGTATATTTCTTCATTTTTTTAAATTTTCAAGCAAGAAAGATTCATTTAAATATCATCATTCTCCAAAAAAAAATCATTGCATTTTTAATGAATTAACTGAGTAATTTTTAACTTATGCTCCCAATATCGCAAATACCAAGTAAATCTTTAAAATCAATTGATATTATCTATTTTTGTATTATATATATATATATGAGCCTGTTGCAAAGTGTAGTCGAAATCTAAGTGAATTTTGCAGTTAAATGAAAAGTCAATCTTTATTTATATATTATTTTTATTCTCTTATCCGCCCATTTCTTTAAGTTATTCAATATTCTTGTTAATAAAATGAAACAAATTTTATTAACGAAAATTTACGTATGGGCTCGTGGGCTTGGCCAGCCAAGTGGGATAAGAAACAACAACATTAACGAAAATATTGAATAACTTAAAGAAATGGGCGGGGAGGTTACAGGAGAGCGAAAATCAGTACGTCCTAAGCATGCAAAAAGCTATTAGGTGTTTGGAGACTGTAGTAATGAAATTTAAAAGGGATCTCAAAAAAAGTCTTTTAGTTAGTAGATTCCAAAGCATGGGGTATGAAAAACTGAGGAAGTCCAAGAACAAAAAGGTTAAGTTAGAGATTAATTATAAAAAGGCAATTAGTGGTTATTATGAGAAAATTTTAGAATGCAATGTTAATAGGCGTGAGTGCAAAACGGAATTTGTTGATTGTAGTTAGGAATATCACAAAGAGCAAACAGGGTGCTATTATAGATTATCCTCACCTTTTGGAAGACGGTGGCATACAGCGATTGCACTGTAAGTTCGTTTAACCATAATGGAGAGAAGATTTTCACCTGGTACCCAAAATGACATACAAATAAAAATAATGCATAATTTTACGTATATAATATAAAACGATAGTGTAGATTTGAAAATTCAATATACTTCAAGAAATAAAACTTGAGAATATATTGCACAATGAATAAAGCAACAAGTTAATAACTTAAATGAGCCAATAAAGAAAATGCAATAACTTCAAATAATAAAATAGCAGCATATTTTTATATAAATATAATTATGAGCAAAATGAATGAAAATTAGAACATAAAATAACTTATAATTTCAGCTTTAAATATAGTTTTAAAAAATCATGAAAAAGTCCTTGATTAAATGTATAGTTTTTGTAAAAAGTCTATATATAGGTAATACAAGTATGAAAGTTGATAAATCTATATAATTACCAAGAACAGTTAAATTCTTTTGTATTAATTCTTTCTAATTAAATTCTTTGTCTCCTTATTTCTTTTTAAGTATCCAAAAAATCAATCACCATTACTATAAAAAAGACTTTTCATGTTTTTCTTTTTGTATAATATAAATTATGTAAGTTAAATATTATCAAAGAAATTTTGCTAATAATAACTAGAACTTTTAAATTATCTCACTCTAACCAATAACCAAGGATTTCATGATTCGTTTTGTAGTTTTTTTATATGCTATTAATTTCCTTTTCCAGTTAAATTGCGCCCATATCAGTTGAACAAAGATAATAATAGCACAATGATTACATCATTTCCCAAATGCAGACTGCTATATGGCGAAAATATATACCCAAGTCCTTTAGTTAATGAACTCCAACAAAGACGTATTGAGAAGATTTCACGATACATACTGGGCATTAATGAGAAAACGAATAAAACCTTTTTTTTTTTTTTTTTCAGAAAGCAGCAGTAGCAAATAATCACAGATGAGGTTTGCAAAGTTATAGCTGATGCGTTAGGCTAACACAAAGGCAAGTCCACCCCTCAGGGATGGCTTTCTCCCTTTCCCGACAAACATTTTCTCAAATGACCATGCTAGTGCAGGAGGGCCTTATCTTCTTGAACACTGTTTCCTGCATGTAAACGCATTTGTAAGCACGATGGTTGGTGGAAAAGCAAAAAAAAAAAAAAGAAAACGAACATTCGAGCAAAAATATCTTCCTCCCCAAAAATACAAAAAAATAATAAACACTTGCAGCACAATGACAACTAAAACTTGCCTTCGGGCCTCGAAGTGTGGCGGCCAGTTAGAGCAGAGATATGAAAGAACATTTTGTGGTTGTGTACGGACGGTTATGGCTATATACCCCCTGGTTGTATTCCGTTCTAAACCTTTTGCTACAAGTGGGTGTTTTTTTGTGCAGTTCTTTAAAAAAAGATTCCTTCAAAGTGTACACGTTTAGCACTGTATTCACGATCGTAAGGCGAAGAAATGCACTTCACAGCAAGTCAAAAAGAAGAAAGAGTAAAGAAATATAAAGCGAGTATTCTTTAGGTGTGAAATGATCTGTAAGTTTTTTTTCCCGCCATACTGCAGATCAGTTTCGTTCGGGTTTTGCTATAAGTTGAGCGAACCTATAATTTTTTGTTGTTGTTGTTGCTACATTTTCCAATGCAGAGTTTTATGTGCAAGGTTCTATCAGTAAGATTTTATTACTTATTTATTTTTAACCGTTTTATTTGAGTCTTTCTTAAATTCCTTCATCCAATTGCTTCTATCTCAGTTACGAAACCAGTTACAGTTACCGATACAGATGGAATCTGAATCACTTTCGTATGCATCCAAACTATACGACTGCAAAATGTTATTGGGTTATTTTTATGGATAGAACTCTTCAATTTAATTCCAAAATTTATCTCAATTTTGGAATGGTTTTGAGTTTGCTAGACTTGAGAAATCATTCTATGCATGTAACTGGAACATCGTTCGACAATTCATATTCTCCTCTTTAATATTTAATCGAAGAAGTTCTTAGCAACATTCAGATTTGAATTTATTTATATTTGAACCTCTCAAATACTGCAGAAGATTTTAAAGTGGCAATTCAATTTTTGAACATGCTGTCAAATTCATATTTTCTTAAATTCTGTATGCTATTTTTGTCTGAGTATTACATCCTCTTTTTGGAATATTTTAAATTGATACATATTTTATTTACAAATTCAAGTATATGTATATTTGAAATATTCATCATATTCAAAAAAAGAAGTTTGGTTGCTGTGTTATGTTTTCTTTATTTAATCTATGGAAATTATTTTTAAACGAAATTTTAAGTTTAATTATTTTGGTATGCAACTAAATAATAATAATAATAAAATTTTATGCTTTACATTTTCACTTCTATCACTTTTTAAAAATTACTATGCATTCAGACATAGAATCGAATTATAAATTATTGTAAAGTTCTGCAATGATATAAAAACGAACCTGTACATGTTTAATTTAAAAATATCCCCAAAAAATTATCACTTAGAAAAAATTATTCTTTCGTTGGAAATTATCCCATAGAATTTATCCCCAAAATGAACATGTATTTTTTTATTACAATTAATTAGTTTTAATTGTCCTTAAATTAATACACTGCGTAAAAAATAGAAGGACAGTGTTTTTTTGCCAATTAATATCTCTTATTTTCTCCTAACTACCAGATATTTATGCAAATTTAGTTTAATGACCCTTTTTTCATTTTAGGCAAAAATTAAACATCTACCACTAATATTAATAATAAAATTAGTATATATAATTTCCGATGCGTAAAAAAAAGTAGAAGGACACTTGCTAATATATTTAATTTAGTGATTTTGTACTTTGTTTTTCCTTTTCTGTCAAAAAAATCTAATTTGTTTAAAAGTCACGTTGTTTCTCTGTTCTCAAAAATGCCTAAAGGAATACCTTTGAACGATTTTCAAAAGGTCAAATTTCCGCATATCAAAATGATGGTAAAGGTGTCAGAGAGATTGCTCGATTGTTGCAGGTGAGCCCCAATACAGTTTAAAACTTTATCAGAAATCCTTATAAAAATGGAAAGAAAAAGAAGACTGGTAGACCGAAAAAGTTAACACCACGTGATGAAGGAAAACTTGTCCGTGTGCTTAAGAAGAACAAAGGAAGTGTTTCAAAGGCAAGAAATCAAGCAGGACTTAATCATGTGACGAAACAAACAGTTTACAACTATATTAAAAGATCTAAAAAATTCATTTTCAAAATAACGGAAACATCATCCTAAGTGGACACAAGCTCACATTGATAACCGTTTAGCGTGGGCTAAGGAGAACATGTCCTGGACTACATAATGGATTTCTGTGATATTTTCCGATGAAAAGAAATTTAACTTAGACGGTCCAGACGGATATCAGCACTACTGGCATTGTCTGGGGAATGAAGACGAATACTATTCAACACGACAAATGGGAGGAGGGAGTTTAATGGTTTGGTTGGTTGTTGGATACGGAGGAAGGACAAGTCTGTTTTTCTTAAATGGTAGGCAAAAACATACAGACTACATTCAAGTGCTGAATTCCGAGCTTCTTCCTTATGGCTCTGACTTGGGGGTGAAGAGTGGAAGTTTCAGCAAGACGGAACTTCCATTCACACCGCGACTGGAGTCAAAAATTGGTTCCTAACAAATAATGTGGATGTTTTACCATGACCAGCCAAACGTCCTGACCTTAATATAGTGGAAAACATCTGGGCAATGCTAGTTCGTCGAGTTTATGCTGATGGAAGGCAATTTGATTCGCTAACTCAGCTTCGAGAAGCATTGAATGACTCGTGGGACAATTTTTGTCAAACAGAAGTTCAATCTCTATACAATTCACTTCCAAACAGAATATTTGAAGTTATAAAGGCCAATGGGAAGAACATTCCTTATTAAAATCACTATTTTTTCAGTCATTATAATGCTGTCCTTCTACTTTTTTTTACAAAGTTTCAAAAAGAGAAACTATTTTTGTTGCCATTAATATTTTATGCATGAATATCATAATTCTGATGTTAAAATTGTATTTTTAAAATATTTGTAAAATGTTTCTAATAAAAAATTTTAGTAAAAATAAAATATTTTTCGGTTATTGTTACAAAATCAGGTATCCTTCTACTTTTTTTACGTAGTGTACAGTAAGTAATTATAAGTTACTAAACAACTTCATTGATATAAATTGTGCACGTAGTGTGATTATATGCTAATACTTTCTTATAATGAAATACTAAAAAAAAAAAAGGAAACAAAGAAATGAACTGTCAACTGTTTTGAAATACTTTAACAAATTTGGAAAATACACTCATTCATTATTAAAGTAATTTATTAATAATGCACTTACTAATTGCGTGCTACATAAATAATTGCTAAAAACTGCAAAAAGGTATTTTTATTATTTATTTTCTTTAAATTATGTTATATTATACCAGAAATTCTAAATACATCAAATTAATTATTTCTGATTGAATTAGTTATAAATAGGCATCACAATTTCTTATAGTATTAAAGATATTAATGTAGTATTATTTTTAGGAATTTTTAGTGGCTCAGAATCCAAAAAAAGTTAAATGTACATCCCGGTCTAATTAACCTAAAGTGTGCACAAAATGACCGTAGAGAGACAAACCAAACCAAACCTGGTTACAATGGAATTTTACTGGCTTTTTAAATACTCGTTACAAGTATTTTGCTTAAACTGTAACATTTGTTTCTTTCAATTATGTTTGCATTATTAAAATACTTCTGAAAGAATTTTAATGTTTGCTAACTAAATCATTTACGAAACTAAAAATGCTGGTATTCATTTATTGTTTAAAATGATGTATAAATATGAACATATGTGACATTTTTCTAAGTTTTCTGGTTGTAAGATTTTGGAGACATCTTCTTTGAAGCATGCTTTTGTCAGAAATGCCCTAAAGACTTTCTATGTTTATTTAGCACACGTTTTATTTCTAATAAGAAACAAAAACCTAACAAACAATTCAAAATAATTCAAAGGATGTTCGATTACATATTTTGACACACATGATATATTCCCTAAAACAGAGTGATTATAAAACTAAGTAAATATTCATCAGGTAACACTTTAAATTTAAATGCTGCTTCATTTGAATGTTTGCCTTCAATCGCTACAAGTGAAAATCTCTACGTCTGCAATATTTTGTTTCTTTGTTCTTTAGCAGTAAGCCCTAGCTCATAACGGAGATTCGATCCATTGCAGCTTCTCTGGCGAGAATCACTTTTAGCTTTACTTTCCCTTTATTGGAGATTAATTCAAATTTAAGCTCGCATCTCTTTACGAAAAATCGATCTGCAATAATCGATATTAAGCAGTTGAAAATTGTTGCTCCCGGCACCCCGCGTAAACCTGAAGAATACGATACCAGCATCGCCTTCTTCCAGCAACAGCATGATAAAAAAGGTTATTATTGATCTTGACATATTAAAGTAGAAACTCTTCCTTAAAGTTGTAGATAAAAGAGAGCTTGATTGATTGAGGAAGCCGTGTATTGATTTGAAACGAATTAAATTTCCCATTTGTTGGTGCTTGCAACCATGAGAGATAAAAGCAACAGGTTTCCGGAGATTTTGTTGCAAAAACTCTTTTTGGTAGATTAGCTGAGACAGGAATGCTCATTGGATTTCTTCAAGCCATCCTGTGTAATAGATGAATAAAGGATGTTGTGAATCCTCCCATAATCAATGCCTCTATTCAAATTTGTATTTGCCACATTCATACTTTACTACAGACGAACAGAAGATTTCTACATAGCTCAGTACGTCTACAAAGTTATTGGAATATTTTCTTCCATGATAAATGCTATTCTGACTTACCATGCGACGTACTGTCAAATTTCCAGCGCGAGTTTTAGGTTTCTGCCTTCAATATAAATACTCTATTAGAACATCACTTCAATGGACTTTTATATAGGAGGTTTTTCTTTTTTGATGGCCAATTGGTTAGAGCTCTGGAATTTGGCATGACAGGCTTCAGGTTCGAATCGTATCGGTGGCATAGATGTTTTTTTTAGTGGTTTAGAATCCACGTTAAACTGTAGGTCCCGGTCTAATTCGCCCAAAGTGTGCACAAAATGACCTTAGAGTGACAAACCAAACCAAATCTATTTAGAATAGTAGATAGCGAGGTGTAAAGAAAAATTATGAAGAGAATAATGATAAAAGCAGTTATTGTATTTAAATATATCAGCAATTAGATAGCCAAGAAGAGAAAAAGAACGATGAACAAGTTGTAAATATTTATAGTTTGAAAAACAAAAATCTTGTAGAATAGCCAAAATAAACACAACAAAATAAGAAGCAAATTCGGGAACATATCGTGCCGGATAAGCTATTTTGCCGGATTAACGAACGTCAACACAGTTTTAAAGAGAATATTAAAGATAAATCACTCCAGATAAAAATTTAAACGATTAAGACGTGCATATTTAATATGTTTAAGCCTATTTTGAACCTGTATACACAATATAAATACATACGAATAAATATTTCGTCATTCTAGCAGCTACATAATCAAGATTCATGCATTGAACACTAATTTATTTGAATATTCTTCTATTGATAAATAAAGAACAGCACAAAGAAATATTAATATGCAATGATAGCTAAAACAAGCTCTGAAGAGCTTCTATATAGGGCAAGAAAAAATACACATGAACGTTACTGTTTAATAAAAGTATCCAATATCGCGTTGCTTTTGTGATTCGCATCTCTTCAAAACATTATTGTGAATTACGCATAAATTTATGAGTTTTGCAGATAGATGAATTTTATTTTGTAAAATGAAAACTGATAGTTACAATAATCAATAGCCGAAAATGCAAGACGTGCTGAGTCACTACTTGGAAGTGAAGGTCAACAAATACCCGAATCCATACCAAACAATTCCAAAAGCAAGCCGTGATGAACGTGCAGTGCTCGATCAGTGCTGGATTATAAAAAGTCCCGAACCATCAAATGATGCATTTAAGCGTGCTTACTGGAGGATATGCTTGAATTATGTGATTAAACGAGGTTGGTGCCATATGTTGGAGTTCCGGTGTGCCAAGGATGTTTCTAGAGGTCCGAATCCACGTTAAACAGTAGGTTCTGGTCTAATAGGACTATCGGGAGTAGGGCTGACAACCCCACCCCCATAAAAAGAAAACATCTCCTGTCTCGAAATCTGCCAGCAGGCAGACTGCCTCAGCCGACCATGGAGCTGATAAAAACCAAATGACCTTTGCAGAATGTGCAAAACAACTGTAAAACTGACGTCTAAAAAATCTACTTACAGGATGTAATTCTGTTTAATTTTTTTCACTTATTTTATCAGGAATGAAAAAATATAGCACATTATGATTGAAAGGGAATCTTGAAAATGCATTAAGTAGTTAGTTACTGTTATAGTTAAAAGGGCTACAAAACAGAAAATGGGTTTTGACATTTAGAATTCGATAATTTCATTAAGGAGAATAAAAAAAAAACTGATACCGAAATTGCTAAAAATTATCGGAAAAAGTTGATTTCCTATCCAAACTACTATGAGGAATTAAGAAACACCTGGACATAAGTAAAAATTAGGGCAGTGAGTAGTTGAAACATGTAGTTTCCATATAATTTTCTGTCACAATACTTACTGAATAACAGTCTAAAGTTCAGTTATTAATGAATTTGGTGCAAGTTCACTATATATATCAAGTTTAGATATAAATACTTAGAATTCATAAAAACGTGTTACACTATATTTGCATTAAAACTTGAATTCGTTAAATATTTTATAAACCACTATGTATTAGAGTTATTTCATTTATTGTAAAAAAGTGTTAGTTTCTTATTGAATGCATTATAATAGTAAATTGAATGGCAAATGGAATTTTAAAATTAAATGTAAAAAGTGACGAATGAAATATGTAGTTTCTATATAATATTTTGTGCAATACTCACTGAATAACAGTCTAAAGTTCTGTTGTTAATGGGTCTGGTGCAGATTGATTAAAAAAAAATGTTTTGCCAAGGTTAGGTATTATGAAGTACTTATAATTCATAATAACATATCATAGTATAATTACATTAAAACTTGAATTCGTTCAATATTTTATAAACCAATATGCATCGAAATTATTTCATTTAGACCCCCATTTATTGTAAAAAGCTTTATATACTCTTATTGAACACATGGTAAATTGACTACATAACTTCAAAATTGTATTAGAAACTGTAATTATTTATCTATTTATTCTGCCATTTAATAAAAGCATGTAGCTTACATAATTCTGAATTTTCTAAAATATGCAAAGTAATAAAAATTTTGAATTTTATTTTATAGCAGTAACAACAAAATTAAAAAAAATTCTAATCCGAACCAAAATAGAAAAATACAAGACATTAACCACCTCACTGAATCTTGCTTCTGTAGATACAAGCACCGACGCTAAGTCTCAGGATTTCGGATCCCGATCTGAAGATATAAACCAGGATTAGCCTTAATCCGCTAAAACAAAGTGGGTATTCGAAATTGTCTCTCCCACTCTTAGCGCTTCAGGTTCGAGAGTCATTGCGGCAATCGCAATTTGTATTCGGCGTGGAAAAGCTTTTAGCTATAAAACGGACCGAGCAACACGATTTCATGTCAGAGTTTTCAATCCCCTTGTGGGCTATGTATCGAAGATACTTTAAATGATTAAAATTTTTACATTTCTCTTTCTGAACAATGTCTTTCTTAAGTATTTTATTTTGTGTGGTGTTTATCATAAAGTAAAGATTTCATTTTTATAAAAAGTTGGAATAATTTAAAAAATGGTATCTAGAAAATAAAAAAATAAAACCTAAAATAAATTTTTCTATGCGCGCTGTTTATAAATATAATTCGTATCTTAACAATATTCTTGTTATTTTATTAAATTATCAAAATGATTGCAAACTATGATTCAGGTGAAAAAATAATTTTGTTTTTAATATTTTATTTTCATCAATTTTTCTGTTCATTTATTTTAAACCAAAGCAAGTAAAATAATTATCAAGATAATTTCATTTTTTGAAACTAATTACAATTGAAAATGTTTATTTAGCCTTTTATTTTTTCACAACTTATGTTTATTATTAGATATTTTACGAATAAAAATTTTTCCAGACAGTTATGCTAGCCTAATGTGTCAAATAGAAATCAATATATATTGGTTTCCAAAAATTTTTTAAAAATCGGAAAATGAGATTGGGAAATTTCCAATCATTGAAATTTAATTGGTAAAAACATTAATCAAACAATGTTTTAAATATAAAACACAGAAGAATGCAATAGGTTTATTTTCTGATTTAAAACTACGCAAAATGGAATCATATCAAAAACAAAGTATCTGATTTCAATGTGTGTTCAGATTCAAACCGGAGTGTAATCATCTGTAACAGTTCTACTGGCTCAACAGCAATATTCCCTACTCAAAATGATGGTATTTACACTGAAGTGACAAAAGTCATGGGATAGCAATATGCAAATTTTCAGATGGCAGTAGCATCGCGTAGAACAGGTATAAATGCGCAGTGCTTTCGCAGAGCTTTCATTTCTGTTCAAGTTATTCATGTGAAGAGGTTTTGACGTGACGATGACCGCACGACGGGAATTAACAGACTTTGAACGCGGAATGTTAGTTGGAGCTAGACGCATGGGTCATGCCATTTCGAAATCGTTAGGGAATTCAACATTCCCAGAGCCACTGTGTCAAGAGTGTGCCAAGAGTATGAAATTTCAGGCATAACATCCCACCATGGACAGCGCAGTGGTCGACCGCCTGCACTTAACGACCGAGACCGGCGACGTCTGCAAAGAGTCGTAAATTCTAACAGACAAGCAACACTGCGTCAAATAACCGCAGAAATCAATGTGGGACGTACAAGGGACTTGTCTGTTAGAACTGTGCGGAGAAATTTGGCTTTCTTGGGCTATTCCAGCAGAAGACCGACTCGAGTGCCTTTACTGACAGAACGACATCTCTTGCAGCGACTCGTGGGCACGTGAGCATATAGGTTGGTCCCTAGATGAATGGAAAACCGTGGCCTGGTCCGATGAGTCACGATTTCAGTTGGTAAGAGCTGATGGTAGGGTTCGAGTGTGGCGCAGACCCCACGAAGCCATGGACCCAAACTGTCAGCAAGGCACTGTTCAAGCTGGTGGTGGCTCCGTAATGGTGTGGGCTGGGCTGTTTTTCATGGCATGGACTTGGTCCTCTGGTGCGACTGGACCGAAAATTGACTGGAAATGCTTATGTTCAGCTACTTGGAGATCACTTGCAGTCATTCATGGACTTCATGTACCCAAACAACGATGGGATTTTTATGGATGACAATGCGCCATGTCACCGGGCCACAACTGTTCGCGATTGGCTTGAAGAACATTCTGGACAATTCCAACGAATGATCTGGCCACCTAGATCGCCCGACATGAATCCCATCGAGCATTTATGGGACATCATCGAGAGGTCTGTTCGTGCCCAAAATCCTGCACCATCAACGCTTTCACAATTATGGACGTCTATCGAGACATCATGGCTCAATATTCTTGCAGAAGACTTCCAACGACTTGTTGAGTCCATGCCACGTCGAGTTGCTGCACTTCGCCGGGCGAAAGGAGGGTCGACACGATATTAAGAGGTATCCCATGACTTTTGTCACTTCAGTGTATTAATACAGTTGGGAACACTTCCTTTGCTGTATATCAAGGCAATTCAAAGATTTTGAAGTGCTGTAGTGATTTGGTTAATTCAAGTCCAGAGAACCGGGTTCAAGTCTGGAATCAGATCATAATTCAAGTCTCAATCGGGTTCAAGTCCAAAGAATGTGCTGTCCAACTAATATGCACAATAATTTCTTCACGAAGGAGATTTTCATCCAACTGAGCTTGTATATTTTCGTTTTATAGTATGAAGAAGTCATCAACTGTACCTTTCGTATAGATGAATAATTGATCAAGAAAGTTATATTTGTGTAATTGAACAGTAACAGTGTTTCTTGTGACGATGAATGCGATCATCCAAAGATATACCTGTTCAAACACACAATGGATCAAACAAATATACACGGTTGCTTGTAATTAACCTACAAATGTTAACTGAAATAACTCTTGGGTCGTTAAAGATAGCACTACAAACTTTTTTTATTGAAAAGAACGTGGAAAAAAGGAAGTGATGGACAAGATTTTTAAAGTGAGGTGATACAATAGCGCAACCTAATCACAAAGTTGTCAATTACAAATTCAAGAGTTTTTAATGCTTGCAAATGCGCTAGTTAGGGACCTTTTGAGGCTAATAATATCTGTTGTTTCCTTCTTGTAAACCAAATTTTTCTTATGACACCAACGATAGAAATCATGTGGGTTCATTCATATCTGGTGAATAAGGTGGCCAATGCAATGCACCAGGATAATTATTTGAGTATTGATAGGCGAAAACTTGGCTTTCAAATTCACTGTTAATGGTGTCAAACACACTGCGTGTTTTATGTGGAGGGGCACTAACCTGTAGGAACCAATATTCGCCAGTGTCCATAACTAGATTACCAATTTGAGAAAGAACGACAGTAACAATAATATTTCTATTTCACGGCATAAATACCAATTTTTAACAATAAAAGTACAATCTTCGGTTGAATATGACACTTTGGGGAACATTTTCAAAATTCATTCATTCATTGGCACAAAAAAAAAATCCTTTTATGCCCTCTCTCACTGCACACATTCCCAGAACCATCTAGTGAGGCCCTGAGAAAATATTTCGGTTACAATTACGTTAATTAAAAGCCACCCTGTATATTTGTTATGGACATGACTAGAAAAATAGCGTGTTCCCTTCTTCCTCCAGACTAACAAACTTTTATGTCACTTTGAAAACATTTTGGACCATCAGTAGAGAGTACTATTGATTTAACCACTTCTATTGACTTAACCATCAGTTGACACATGTGTGTGCCTAATTAAACCTTTCTTTTCATTGACATTGTGTGAGGGATGCACAAAGTGCTAGATGGTTTGCATACAACTCTCTTTCATGAAACCTTCTGTCCATAGTTGATTTAAACATTAGCCTTCCTGCGGCTGCTAAGAGTGAAGATCTGAGGTTAGTTAGTGTAGCATTTTTGTGTCTCGATGTAGTTAGCAGCAAATAATGCTATCTGTGGCAATTGTAGCTCTAGTTCTTCATCTGCTGTATCTTTTAAAGCTGAGCATGTTCTTAGAAATGCATTCCACGCTTATGAATTACAGATGAGCTTACATTTAATCATTTTGCTACGTATGAATGACTGTAGTCCACTTCTATTCGTCCATTGTCTCGACATTTGGATTCTTCAGATGAGTTATTTTAAGTATTTATACAAAAATATGGTGATTTCGAAAATTACCTAAACAGTTTGAACTCGCAGAAACAACAAACGCTTTTAAAAACTATTTGCGGTCAAGTGTCCTTTTTGACGCTAAACGACAGCAGCTCCATTAATTCTGGATATCCTATTCAGATGAAACTTTTTTTCACATACTGCGCAATGTTAATAAGAATTTACTTTTATTTGGCCATATTATTGCATTTAGTTTTTCTTCAATTTTTAGAAATCAGCGTAGTATGAGAGAAAAAATGCTTGATGTAAAGTAAAAGAATATCATCCTTGATGTTTCTTTAATTGAAACAAATACATTATTTTTTTTCCTTAAAGCTTTTCAAAATTATTTAACTTAAAAATTTTTAAAAATTCATAGTTCAGTTTTAAATTTTGAAAAAAAAAAATTCTGTTGCATTTCTAAATTGTGCATAACCCTTTAATATAATTACTGTCAAAGTGATGAAGTAAATGTCAAAATTTATTACTTGTAATTTATCATATAATAAAAAAATCAATCCTTTTTTTTCTTTTCTAATAAAATTCTTATGAATATTTTCTTTAGATATTTTTGTAAACATATTTATTAATGTCAAGAAATATATTTAATAATATTACAGTTTTATAAAATCGACACCTTAATAAGACTCTTTTGGATGAAGTTTTCTTTTTTTTGCTTCATAATATGCAACTGATGTCAACTGCTTTTATTGAATATTATAAAATTTTGTTCAAAATATAGTACTAACTAAAACTAAGATATGAGATCTTAAATATTATGCTTTAAGTTTGGGGGTATATATATATATATATAAAAAGTTTGTTTATAGGAAAAAAATAAGCCAAATGTGAATGAAAGACTGATCGATATCAATTGTATTTTTCATGCTAGAAGTTCAGGATGAGCTATGTGTTATAACGCACTTTTTAATACGCGTATAAGAAAGTAGTATTATTGACTGAAAGATGTGTTTAAAAGTTAGGATATTAAACTTATATCTCGAAATTCAAATTGATACGATTATTTGGATTAAAGTTTCTTAAAAAGTATACTTGGAATAAAATAAAACATGTATCAAATTATTAATGATTTTAAATTAAAAAGAGCAGTTTTTAAATCTCTTATCTTGTTGCAGATTTAATATTTAAAGATTCTGTCGATCTATATATTTTAATTTGTCCCTCGCAATGTCTGCCAGAATGCTTGTAATCGATAGTCCCCAACACTGCATTTGCCCAACTTCTTTCACAATCGTACATGTTGTCGTTGTTGGGATTTTTTTTTCACTCTCGCACTCAGAGGTTTAAAATATTCCACAATGCTCCAGATGTTCGGAAGTAAAGAAGGAGAAAAAGGCCTTTTTTTTCGCTTGCTTTTCTTTTAGGTTTGCAAGCTTGAAAAGAGAAGTTAATATGACTCAGTTTCTTTTTGTGAATTTGTTTCTGGGAGTGTAGTACATTTTTTTTTTTCTTTTGTTTGTTTGTTTGCTTGATTTTTATTTACTTCTGTCATATTTTTTTCCCTTAGAACAAGAGGGGGAAGAGGGATTTTAAAGGAATGGAAAAGAAAAACTCCCTACCCTAGAAATGTTCAAAGATTCGTTTTCTTACTGAGAAATAGCGTTGACTTTCAATTCGAAGTAAAATTAGGCATAACAATGATTTATACACAAAATTTTAAGAGGATAAAGGACTTATATGTTGGGAAAGCAACTCATAATACTTTTGAAAAAAGTTTCTGGTTTATTTGCACTGTTTTTAATTAAAATTCAAGAGTTTCTTCTACCTTTATATATATATGTTAGTTATTTAACTAAATGATATTTTGTTCACCGTTCCTCTACAGAAATTCACCAGTAACACATAATGCAAGCTTAAAACTTGGCTAAAAATGATTGAGTTATTGAAAAAAAAATTTTAAGATTTTTAACTCGTTCCCTAATTAAATTTTGCTTTGAATAAATTTCGAAAATTTTCTATTGCCTTTTACTAAATAGTTTTGTGCATTAAAATTACTCATGGAAAAAATTTTTGCGTGTAATTTTAAAAATTGAAAATCAATAGGAGATAAGGGGTATTGAAAACTAAATATTGTGTTATTTTTTTAATATAATATTTTTGCTCGAATGTTACTTATAGATTCTTGTGTGTCTCTATTTTTAACTGCTATCATTATTGCCAACAAATCAATAATAATGGTGATCCTTAATATTTTTAAAACAATTAAAATGCATATTTATCAAAAGTAAATAAATGAAAATTGAAAAATATAATAAACAAAAATAAATCAGCACTGTAATAAAAACAAGATATAAACTTTAAAAATAAATAATTTATATTTATTTATTATTTCTTTCAAATTTCAAGTATAAATTTTTTTTTTTAAAATAAATTACCTATTTTTTAACTTAAGTGGTTAATTTAAGATGGGAGATACTTAGAATGTCTGTAAAAGTGTTTTCTTTACATGAAAAAGTCAGTATGCAGCAAAAGCATCAAATCAACAGTCTTCAATCATAGGGGGACCTTATAACATTTAACGAAAAAGGAAAATGAAAAATAATTTTAATTTTATCAATTAATTCTTGTAACTATTTTAAATCACTTTACCGATAAAGTATTGTTGATTTTGATGGGAATGTTACATTTAACCT
>BPLR01019090.1:0-22748 GCA_021605095.1 Caerostris extrusa | reverse complement strand
GGCGCCATGGTGAAAAAAAAGAACAAATGCGGGGGAGAAAAAGGCGGGAAAAATGCCGACAATGACTATGAAGCAGACGATAATTAAGACTAAGTGGGTTGTGAAGAAGCTCCTGTTGGAAAAAGCGTTGGACGATGTCGTGTGGGCATTTGACACACTTTTCGAACAATCAAAAGGCATGTCGAACAATTGACTAACGGAAGCTGATTGTAAACAACAACAATAATAACATATCTATATTTCACCTTTCCCTTTGTTTTGAAACAAATAGTGTTACTAAGTCAATGAGATTTTGTTTTTTCCAAAATTTAGTCTTACAAGGATAAAAAATTTTTTTGTGAAAATGATGTATTTATTATCTTCAATGTATTGAATTATTAGTAGAAATTTGCTTTGATCTGATGTATGTTAATATTTTTTTAAATTATTATCTGTTTATGTAAGGATTAATCCAAACATTAATGCAATATCTAAGAATTTCTTTCATTTTGTAAGCTATTGTTGGCATTTCAGTCTAAATATCAACAATAGGTTACAGGAGGAATCATCGTCCTATTGAAAATATCTTTACCAGCAAATCTAATCCACTAAATCTAATCAGCCTCAACAATTAAACATTTTAAACCAATCATTTAATAAAAATTTCATGTCACACAAAAAATTAGCTTACAAAGATAAATATAGATTGCATAAGAACTGTTTTAAATATAGATTCGTCTATTTTTGCATACATGGATACTCATCTATTTTGATGAGACAAATGGCATCATTTTCCTAAGGCTCTCTCCTGATAACTTTTTGTAAATATTACTGCATTATCTAAGATTTTTCTTCATTTTGTAACCTATTGATATAAGTTGAAAATTTTCACACAAAAATCTTCTTCTTATTGAAAAGATCTTTACCAACAAATCTTCTTCTAAATCTAATCAACACGTTGGTTTTAAATGTAATCATTTAATAAAAATTTATTCACATAAAGCGAAAATAAGCTAGAGATGAATATAGATTTGTGTAAGAAACGTTTGGATTTTATCTTACATACATGGATTACTCAACATCTTTTGCTTGATGAAATACGTGATATCATTAACGGCTTCCCTCAATATCTCTTTTCTTTATGAGATACATAATATTGAGGAATCCACGAGAATAAAACATATCTTTGCTTTCATATATATGATATCGCTTGAGGAGATATCGTATTTTTAAAAAATAATGCCCATTAAAATGATTCATCATATATAATACAGTCATTATTGGTTATATGAACACCCGCTTATAAGATCACCCGTTTATATGGTAAATTTTTCAAAGCCCCCGCAAATTAATGGGAAACGTGTTAAATCGCATTGCTTACATAATCTTCTTTCCTCATTATCGATTATATAGTCATTTTAAAAATCAAATTATCAAGTCAAGTCCTATTTTGGACCCCATAACTCCAGTTCTCTCCCCCCCATAACTCCATATCCCTTTTCAAAAGTTTAAAGTTTCAAAGACTTTTCACGAGAAAAGGAATGGAAGAATTTCTTTTTTTCTGAAATGTTGATCATCCTTTTTTAATTTGCGTGTGATTCTTTTTAACACACAGTTTCTGAAAAAGAAATGTGACAGTTAATGCCCCATGATAAAAATACAAATACATAAGGAGAAAAAAAAAAAAATTTTGCGTTTCATTTCTATCGTACTTGACCAAAAAGACCGTTCCTTTTTTTTTTTTAGTATAGTTAAAAAAGAAAAAAAAATAATAATAACATACACAGAAAAAAATCGATTTGATTAAAAATTTTAAAAGTTGTCTTCTTAAAGTTGTTTTGGCAATATATTATTCAATACGCAGATGATTTTAAATACGTTTTAGATCGACATGCTGATTTCAACAATTTTCCAGAATATGAAGATCTACCTTTATCTGAGCATGCGCAAAGCCTGTGGAATCGTGGTTGTGAAATATCTAATGAAAATCTTTATGCAAAATATTGATAACAATCTCGCTACTTTTACAAAGAAGCTAGTGTTTCTAATCAGATAGTGTTTCGAAATATGTTTAACTTGAATGTAAAAGGAAGCAACGATGAAGATGATAGTGAACTTGAAGAGAAATTAGTGCCAGTAGGTGTGCTGAAAGCTATGCATAATTTTGTTTTGTTGTTATTATTATTATCATTATTGATTTCAAAGTAGCAGATGGACATTTAAATGTGTTGTATAATAATAATTGTGTATTATAATAATAATATGTGTTCATTGTTTGTAACAGACAAAAAAAGGCAACCTTGCATGCCAGATTATTTTTTAAAAATGTATTTAATAAAGATGTATAGCTAGCAAATTATTAAATTTCTTTAAAAAAATACTATATTTGTCTTTGTAAACACATTGCAATGATTTTAAAAATATTCTTAAAAGTTTGATTACTATTGTTTATTTATTTATGATAAATGGACGCAATTCTTACTTTTTGGTAAGAAGTAATTGATAAATGTTATTAAGCAATGCCAAGTGGAAAGCAAAATAAAATGAAAAATTGAATTTTGCTTTTTCCGCATATGTAGTTTCCCCACTAGTATGGTCACATTTTCTTGGACTGGTAGGCTATAATCGATACTGACTTTACAAAAACGTATAACATAACAGAACGAAAATTTGTGTGTTACGAGAACATTTCAATTTCATCAATTTCTCAGGCTGCTTAAAATAAATATCCGACCAAAAACAAATACTTTTAAAAACTTTTTGATACTTAAGATAACTTTAATTACTTCACTGTATAAAATAGATATCTGTATTTATTTCTTGCTTCTATTTATAGGAAATTTACAATTTTATCAACATAGTAGCGTTTCATCAATAAATTAGAAAATTTGAAAAAAGGAAAGAAAAAAATTTAAAAGAATTTGTGAACTTTATATTTAAGAAAATAATCCTTTAAAATTTACGAGAATAAATCGTTATTTAAATATTTCCACCATTGGAAATTGTTTGCTGTAAATAATAATAAACAATTTAAAATTACATAAAAAAAAATTTTGACTATAAAAAAATATGTGCTGATTTGAAAATATATGTTTTTTCAAATGTCGGGCATTTGACTTCAGCTCATTTGACACCCCCACCCCAATGATGAACAAGCATCAGATTCATCATAACCCAAGGTTACCTTCTCTGCACTGCACAACAATGGTAAATATGTAGCAGATTCAACATAACCCAAGATTACCTTTTCTGGATTGAACTCGTGTATTTTGCCACTACCAACGGTAAATATAAAGTAGATTCAATATAAACCCATGGTTACCGTCTCTGATTGCATCTTCATTTTACCACTACAATGATAGACATCCTTAGATTCAGTATAATCCAAGACTACTTTCTCTAGATTGCACTCCCATTTTGCCACTACAATACGACGGTAAATATGCAGCAGATTCAGCATAACCTAAAATTACTTTTTTTCTGCATTGAACTCGCAATTTGACACTACGGTAAATATGCAGCAGATTCCACATAACCCAAGATTATTTTCTTTGACCGCATCCACATTTTCATACTACAATGGTGAATATTCAGCAGAAGATTATCTTCTTTGCACTGCACCCACATTTTGTCAATAAAATTTGTAACGAACACTTAAAATCGTCTCAATCTATAAGATTTTTGCACCTTCTCGAACCTAACGGACGTACTTCTCTTTTATCGTGTCCATCCGCGTTATACTAGAAACTATCGGTTCGACATCAATTATCTGGTTTCATCAAAACTCAAGATTATCTTCTTTGCACTGCACCCACATTTTGTCAATAAAATTTGCAACGAACACTTAAAATCGTCTCAATTGTAACGAACACTTAAAATCGTCCATCAATCTATAAGATTTTGACACCAATTATCTGGTTTCATCAAACTCAAGATTATCTTCTTTGCACTGACCCACCTTTGTCAACGGACGTACTTTTGCACCTTCTTTACTATCGTGTCCATCCGCGTTATACTAGAAACTATCGGTTCGACATCAATTATCTGGTTTCATCAAAACTCAAGATTATCTTCTTTGCACTGCACCCACATTTTGTCAATAAAATTTGCAACGAACACTTAAAATCGTCTCAATCTATAAGATTTTGCACCTTCTCGAACCTAACGGACGAACTTCTTTTTATCGTGTCCATCCGCGTTATACTAGAAACTATCGGTTTGACATCAATTTTCTGAACAAAACTCAAGATTATCTTCTTGCACTGCACCCACATTTTGTCAAAAAATTTGCAACGAACACTTAAAATCGTCTCAAATAAGATTTTGCACCAGGTTATAGGAACCCAAAATGGTGAATGAAACTATCTTCGATCACTATCTGGTTTCATCAAAAAATACATACCCACATTTTGAAAATGCAACGAACACTTAAAATCGTAAAATGCACCTTCTCGGGAAATTTGAGTCTAGAAATAGTTATTTAAAAAACTTAACTGCGTAACTATTATGGGAAAAAAGATTTTGCACCTTCTCGAACCTAACGAAACATTGAAAGAAACTATCGGTTTGAAAATTATTTTTCATCAAAACTCAAGATTATCTTCTTTGCATAAATAATAAAAAAAAAAAAAAAAACGTCTCAAAAAAAAACCTAACAGATGAACAAATGAAAGAAAATTATATTTACAAGAAATGAAGATATCAAAATCAATATTAACTTTGGCTATACTAGAAACATTTATAAATTTAAAAAAAAAAGAAAAAAAAATCATTTGTATAAATTGTGATAAATTATCCGGTAAAGCAGCGTAAGCGAGCACACATCTCAAAACACCTAGTTAAGTTTAAGTCAATATTAAAATAACTTAAAAAATGAAAACTCATAAAAATAATATAAATCTGATATTTTTTCAACAAAAAAAGAGGCAAATTATATAATGAATTTCAAAAAGAATTAAACATAATTCATCATTGTGTCAAAATGAATAAAACTGAAATCTAATTTTTTGTATAAATGAAAATAAAAACAGCAACATTAAATTTCAATATTGAAAACTCAATTTTTTATTTTTTAAGAATGGAATTACACATCAACAGTATAAAATATACTAAAATCAAATTTGATAATTGAAAACTCAGCATCCCATTTTAAAAAAATTGAATATTTTTTTCACATTCTCATTTTGAGGAAAGAAATCTCATAAAATCAAATTTTTTTTCACATTTTAAATATTAACTTTTTGAAAAAAAAAAATTTTTTTTTTTTTTTTTTTTAAATAAACTTTTATTTATTTAAAAATACAAAAGTTTATGCTGATTTTCAAATTTCAAAAGCATAACTGTTAATTTAGACTTAAAGAAAAAGAAAGAAACGGAATTATAAATCTGGGTTTTTTTCAACGAAAAAAAGGCAAATTGTGTAATAATTGTAAAAAGAAATCACTATAATACATCATTATATCAAAGAATAAAATTGAAATCTACTTTTACTCTATGATATAAAAATATCAAAATTAAATTTCAGTACTGAAAATTCAGTTTTTCTTCTTCTATGAATTGAATTACACATTAAGAGCAAAAATTTACTAAAATCAAATTTGATAATTGAAAACTTAACATCGAATTTTTTAAAAAATCAACTCAGTTTTTTAATAAATAATGCAAATAAAAATAATAAAAAACTCAGGTTTTTTTTTTTTCTTGCTTTTATGAATGAAATTACACATTAAGAGTAAAAAATATACTAAAATCAAATTTGATAATTGAAAACTCAACATTTTTTTAAAAATGTAAATATTTTTTTTTTTCACATTCTCATTTTAAGGAAAAACCTCTAAAAATTTTTTAAATATAAACTTTTAAAAACTTTTTTATTTACCAAAATATTCATGAAAATTTTCAAATTTTAAAAGTACAAGTGTTAATTTATAATTAAAAAAAAAAAAAAAGATTTAAAAATATTATAAATCTGGTTTTTTTTTCAACGAAAACAAGGCAAATTATATAAAGATTAAAAAAAAAAAAAAATTCAATATAACATATCATTGTGTCAAAGAATAAAATTGAAATCAGATATAAGCAATACAAATATTTCAGATTATGCTGAAAAATGTAATTATTTATTAAATAGAGAGTTTAAAATGTCATTTTAATGTTTTAAAATCACCATAAACATCAAGATTTAATTTTATTAATATTTTGTTTTCAATGCATAGTGATGAGCATTATCCAAGAACATCCAACAAAGTACAAAGATAAATTAAACATTACAAATTTAAAAGGAAAAAAAAAAAAAAACTAACCATGTATAATTTAACAATAAGAATTTATTAAAATTCTATTTTTTTATTAATTTTACTTATTAAATTAAGAATATATAACATGCATTTAAAATTATAAATTAAAAATATTTCAGATTATGCTGAGAAATGTAATTATTTATTAAACTGAGAGTTTAAAATTTCATTTTAATATTTTTAACTCATCAAAATCATCATAAACATCAAGATTTAATTTTATTAGTATTTGTTTTTAATGTATAATGATGAACAGTTATCTTTTATCCAAGAGCATCCAAAGATAAATTAAACATTGAAAATCAATAGAAAACAAAAAACAACTAAAAAAAAACAATATAATTTAACAGTTACAATTGGTGAAAATTGTCTCTTGTTGATTTTACTTATTAAACTCAAGAATATATAACATTTAAAAAAAATAATAAATTTTTTTTGACAATTTATCTAGATCATTTTTTTTTAATTTTAAAATATCTTTAAATGAAACAATGAAAAAATTGATAAATGGATGATAAATTAAAAATGAATTGATAAATTCATAAATATTTGAATGGATGATAAATTTAACAATGAAAATGAATTAAAAAAATAACCAATTATATTTTAACAATTAGAATCGGCGAAAATTCTAGTCTCTTATTAATTTACTTACTAAATTCAAGAATATATAACATGCATTTAAAAAAATTAGTAACATTTTTTTGACATTTTATCTAGATCCTTTTTTTTTAAAATAACAATGAAAATGAATTGATAAATATTCAAATGAATGATAAATTAAACAATAAAAATGAATTGGAAAAAAAAAAACCCAATTATAATTCAACAATTTGAATTGTTAAAATTCTAGTCTCTTATTAATTTTACTTATTAAACTCAAAAAAAAAAAATAAATAAACAATTAAATAATAACAATTTTTTTTTACAATTTACCTGGATCATTTATTAAAAATTTAAAAATGAATAATCTTTAAATCACTTACTTCTTCTTGTAGCAGAGCACGCAAATCCAAAGCCTTGAATCAACGAAATGCCGGCACGTCTTACAGACTCTCTTCCCACAGGAATCACAACACAAACCCCTGCTGAAGATCCGTCCCAAGCGAGTCCAGCACCCAGCGCAGTAACGGGTCAGGTCGAAGCCGTATCCCCGTCCAAACTCCGCTTCAGACGCCTCAACTCCACTTTCAGATGGTTGCTATGGAAACAAAAGAAACAAAAAGAAATCAAACGACCTCAAGGCGAAGAAGAATTATTCTTAACACACATCTCGAGTGAATCTAATTACCAACAGCGAACGGAAAATATTCCGTTTTGTTTCCAGAATAATCTCTGTTTACCTAATACTTATTTCCAGCGGAGTTTTGAATCGAGACTGGGTGTTGGGGGCAGGAAAAGCTGCAGGAATAGCGCATGTCTGGAATATGGAATCTTGGGAACTTCGAATATTTAAAATTTTTATTTTATGATGTGAAATCTTGATAAACTTAGATTAGTTTATGTTTTATTTATTTTTTTTTAGATAACTTTTGAAATTTAAATTAAATTAAAAATACTGACTACTTGATCATTTAGCATTTTTTTTTCTTAGATTTTTCAGAACTTTAATGTTTATTATTAAAGTTCTGAAAACTCTAAGAAAAAGAAATATTAAATGAGCAAGTAGTCAGTATTTTTAATTTAATTTAATTTCAAAAGTTAATATTTTTATTATTTATTTACTCCTTACACGTTACTCACGTAGCACTACCCAGGAGGTGCGTGTAGCTTGAAGATAAGTTACGGACGCGGAGTAACACTACCTCCGCAAAGCTCTACGAACATGTTAGACCGGAACCCACGGCTTAAAGTGGATTCCGAACCACAAACAACCATGGCACCGCCGGGACTCGAACCCGAAACTTATGGTACCGACCACCAGAGCGGTCCGGGCGCCGGCACCACTCAGGTCCTACTCGCAATGTTTCTATAAGATTAACTTTTCACTAGAGAGTTTTCGCACTAGTCTAGTTATGTTTATGTTAAATCTATTCTGTGTTTAGTTTAATAAACTCTTATGACAGGAAAGTTCGGTTTGTTGCTCTAAGGTCATTTTACGCACACTTTGGGCTAATTAGACCCGGACTTTGACTTTAACGTGGATTCCGAATCACCACCACCACCACTACTACTACACAACATCACTGTGCCTAGAGCCGAGTTGCCCCTTTACAGTTTGGGAATGATGTGGGTGAGAAAAGTCTGATTGGGCACTGTGACCCTGGACATACGGCTTAAAGTGGATTCCGAACCACTGCAAACATCCATAGAACAGCTGGGATTCGAACCCGAAACCTGTGGCACCAAATCCATGACAGGAAGGAATAAAAATTAAAAATTTAGCTGTAACGTAAGCAGAAACTCTACTAATGAGACAATGTTTTCACATATGAAATGTATAATCTTAAACTATTTAGAACAATGTGAAATAGATTGAAATGAATTAAAATTTTATTAATGTACCTAACATTTATTAATAAATATTAATTATAAGAAATAACAATTGAATAACAATGCTTTCGGGTTCGAATCGCGGCGATGGCATGGATGTTTGTAGTGGTTTAGAATCTACTTTATGCCGTAGGACCCGGTCTAATAGGATCGTAGATAATTGTGGGTTTAGTGTTACTCGCATCTGTAGCCTATCTTCAAGCTACATGCGCCCCTGGGTAGTGCTAAATGAGTAACAGCATTGCAGCCCTTGCTTATGGCATAAAGATTAACTGTCTCTGTATTGCCAGCTGCATTATTAGAACAACAATTGATTGTAAGAACATTGTTTTTTGTTCTAATGCAGCTGGCAAACACTTAGACAGCTTGGTCGATTGTAAGAACATTCACCAATAAAAAGATCTTTTGCAAGAAAATGAACTTTGTAAATGCTGATCTAATTCTTTACTTACTAACTTAAATTCATATTTTTTAAATTTATGTAATTATCATGAGTAAACAAAAATTTACCTATTTTTTAGAGCAATATGTAACTTAAATTTCAATAAGTTTTATTTTCCAATTATAAATTATGTTAAATTTTTTTTTCTTCTTATGTACCAAGTGACCTGATGGCCCTTATGTACCAAGAGACCTGATGGCCAATTGGCTGGTGCTCTTCCGATTGTTACCATAGTCTTCAGGTTCGAATCCTGGTGATGGAGTGGATATTTATTACTGGTTCGGAAATCCACTTTAAATTATTAATCCACTTAAATTAGGAATTTAATTTCACTTATTAAAAGAAATTTTCTCAATAAATCGTTGTTCATTGTCCCACTTGGCAGACAGCAACATCATCTGGACCAAGTCCAAGAACCCGTGTGGTCTCATGGGAGGGAGGAAGGGGAGGGGCAGCTTCTATTGTGATGGAGCACCCGTAGACAGAAGTCTGACTTGGCTCCGTGACGATGAAGAAAGAGGGCAGTGCTTTCAGGGAGGATTTATACGGAGCAACTATCCCGCATTTGCTTATCGTATGGGAGAAAACCCAGAAAACTCCCACCCGGTAGTCCGAATGAAGGGGCCTGATGGCCGAGTGTCTAGTGCTTTGGTGCTCGGTGCCGCAGGTTTCGGGTTCAAGTCCCGTGTATCATGAATTTTTGTAGTGGTTCGGAATCCACTTTAAGCTGTAGATCCCTGTCTCATATGACTGTAGAGCGTCACAGATCCCAGTCAGACTTCTGTTATCCTCATCATTCCCAAACTGCACAGGGTCAACTCAGCTCTAGACAGAGTGATGTGGTATGGTGTAGTAGTAGTAGTAATTCAATGTTAAATTGCAGGTCCCAGTCTAATTAGCCTAAAATATGCAAAAATTGACCTTAGAGCGACAAACCAAATCTTATGTACCAAAAATAAATTATATTTTTTATACATTATAATTATTTTCGACAAACATCGATCATTTGATTATCGTTGCTAACAATTGCAGCAGACTTTTTGTAGCAGATTCAGCATTGTCTTGGATATAGACCCTATCATCTGATCCTAGAGAGAGAAAAAAAAAAATATTTCCTCTCGGGATGAGAGACTTAAAACTAAACGTTTCTCAGCGATAGCGCAGATAGCATCATACTTCCTCTGGTTTGGTTTGGCTTGTCATTCTACAGATATTTTGTGCACACTTTAGGCTAATTATACCAGGACCTACAATTTTAACGTTGATTCCGAACTGCTAATCAATATCCAAGCCACCGCTAGGATTCGAATCTGAAGCCTGTGATACCAAAGGGCAGAACTGTATTGGAAAAAACCGCAAATTCCTACCAGGCAAATCAATTGCATAATGAGACACTCATGACCCTAATCTATTTTTTACTAGCGACTGTAGCGTATGTCTTCAGTGGGAATCGAACCATTTTTCCCAACAACACTAACTAGAGGGTGCCATTATTGAGTTATAAATATTTCGAGTGATATGATTATCAACAACATTATTTTAACATTCATTTTTTTTAATACTCAGCAGAATTTGCAGTTAGCTTAGTAAGAAAGGTGTAGTTATAAAAAAAAAATGTTAAATAAAAACAAATATTGGGGTAAATTGAACATTCGCCACACAGAATAATTCACACTACGTGTAAACATTATTCAAAAACAAGTGAATTGCGTAAAATTTATGTAAAATAGAGACCTTCGTCATAACGAAGACTTCTGTTCAAACAAGTAAACTATTGCAAATAATTTATAAGAGAAAATTTGTGTTTCAGTTCGCGCATGCGCCGTCCTTCATCTTTTCCTCTCTTCTCACCTCTCAAGAATCGTTTGCGCTCGGTGAAGCGAGAGAGTTGAGTGGTTTATGAAGCGCACGAAATGTGGTTAAAGATTCGATCACGAAATCGTCTGCAAGCTTTTAATCTCTTTTTTCAGATCAGTGTTTCGTCTCTCCCCTCTGGCTTTCATTGCCATTGGCGCAATAATTTGGAATAGTTTGTTTGCCTGAAAAGTTCGAAGCGTTTTCGATAACCAAACGATGTTGCGAACAATGAAGAACAATATAACAACGAATTGTTCTGACCGTGTTTTAGAATAGAACAGAGTAAAGAAAAATTATTTCCGATTTGGAATAATGAGGTTGTGTTCGAAACTTTGTTTTGTTTTTAAGAGTATGGTAAACAATATAGTTCTTTTAAAAGTATGCAAAGAATAATTTACTAAGGAATTTATGTTACATGACATAAGAATGCAAAGTAATAGTTTTACATTTTAAATTGTAACCAATATCAAACCGGATATCCATAACCTGGGCATAAAAAAGACATAATAACTATATTTTACATTGCACAATGAAAAAGTTTCAGAATTTCTAGACAATTGCTGTAATATAATTGAACAGAAAGAATAGTAAGTTATATAAATGTAAGAGAATGCGGAGAATGGAGAATGCTAAAAACTTTTAACTACTCCTGAATCGATTTTTTTTCCCAAAATTTCAACTTTTACAGTAATTTTATATGCTATGAACTTTACTAATGAAATTAGAAAATTTTAAGAAATAAATTCAATGACTTTTATTGAACTCATATATTTATAAAAACAATTTTTATATAATAAAGTATTTTTTGTACAACTTTAAAAGTGTAGTAATTTGTCATTGCCCTCATATTTGGCTTGACAACCCATGATGGCTCAAGCTTTCTGCCAGGTTTTGAAATATGATAATTTTTACTTTTTAGAGGGTGGATTTGTCAGCCCTACGCCCAACACCTTCTTCGCTCTACGTTCATATTAGAGCAGGACCTATAATTTAAAGTGCCTTCCGAACTACAGACATCCGTAGTACCAACCCCTTTTGACGCTCTATGGTCATATTAGACCGAAACCTACAGTTTAAAGTGGCTTCGGAACTACAAGCATCCATAATACGCCGGGACTCGAAACTTGTGGTTCCGAGCGCCAGAGCGCCAGCTCATTTCTCTGTCGTACACTCATGACCATAAATTAAGGATAATTAAGTTCAGGCAAAGAAAGAGACAGAAGCAAAACAAATTTGACTTATTTGTAAAGTCTATTTATTAAACAAAAGGTAAAGAACAAAAAAAGATGCTATATGTTTGACATAATTAATAAAAATTGCGATTTTTACTTCCTGGAGCAAATTAAAAAAAAAAAAACCTATTTACAAAAAAACAGTATAACATGGTTAGTATGATGGTTAATATGGAGTATGTCTCCCGGACGATGCAATGCAGGCCTTACAACGCCTAGGCATGCTGAGTATCAAATTATCAATCTGATCTTGGGGAATATTACACCACTCATCAAGCAATGCCCTCCGAAGTTTCGGTTGACAGGTAGAAGGGGGTTGACGGGCTGCAATTCGTCGGCCAAGCATATCCCACACATGCTCTATTGGATTCAAGTCCATTCAAGTATGCTGGCCAATCCATACCGGTGATATCCTCCAATTGAAGGCATTCGTCTACAATGTTTGCACGGTGAGGACGGGCGTTGTCCTCCATAAACAGAAATTCAGCACCCATGGCGCCCCAAAACAAACGTACATGTTGTTCCAGAATGACATCCCGATAGATGTGGCCTGTCATCGTTACACTCTGAACATGCAGGTCAGTTCTGGAACCAAGAATAATTCCTCCCCAAACGAGCCATCCTGCACCATCGTAACGGTGTCGTTCAATGGTGTTCTCTTGGTGGTTACGGATACCTGGCGCTGTCCATATGAAAGCCCGGCGAGAATCAGACTGCAAACTAAACCTGGACTCGTCGGAAAACATCACACCAGATCACTGTTGCGGTGTCCACAATGCATGCTCTCTACTCCAGGTTAATCGCAGGCGACAGTGAGTTGCGGTAAGTGGAACACATCTGACAGGCCTACGAGCATATAGACCAATGTGCCCTAAGCGTCTGTACACGGTCTGCCTTGAAACTGTCGTACCGGTAGCTGAAGAGAGCTGACGAGACAGGTCTGATGCTGTGCTCCGTCTGTTTCTTTTGGCAGTAACTGCTAAATGCCGGTACTCATTCGGCGTTGTAACTCGGGGGCGACCTGTGCTGTAACATCTACTCACATTACCATCATCTTGGAATCATTGCCAAAGCCTGGAGATGACACTCTGGGCGATTCCAAGTTCCTTGGAATACTTCCAGCTGGGTACGTCCACATTCCAGTCATCAGATAATTCTACCACGTAAAAAATCATCCAATGCTTCCTTTGTGCCATAACTATGCGGTTATTGCACTGAAAGGCTTTTTAAAGCGCTTGTGAACAATTTTACTTCTTTGCCACCATTCCTTATATACCCTCTCTTACACTCGTCATTGTGACGTACTATCCGCGCCATCTGGTGGTTTCCTGTAATTTGCATATTCTTCTTCAAGATGTGTGTGATAATTCTACAGGTGAAATTTTTATTTTAGAGTTTAATTTCTGTGTGATTCTGAATTATCCTTAATTTATGGACATGAGTGTATATGTATTAACTCAAAAACACCTTTGCAATGCATTATAGACTGTCTTAAGACAAGAAAAAAAAATTGCAATTACAGCTAAGGTCAAAAAAAGAAATATAGCATCTTTGTAATTGCATTTTTTTCTTGTCTTAAGATGCTATATTTCTTTTTTTTGACCTTAGCTAAGCTATTCTTTTAGCTTTTATAAGATTTTCTTTCGTTATTGATCCAAGATAGTGTTTTATAAGCCTCTGTGCTGAGAAAAATCTCGCATCACTTAATACTTCGTATGCTAGTGAAGCTGTAAATATTTTTATTACTGATTGTATTATTGGAGGATATATTTGAATTACCTTCTTAACATTTAATTTTAACGATAATTCCTATAATTTTGGAAAAATAAAAATTATTCTTATAAAAAGAGTCGAATTTTAGGAGCGACTACTGACTCGAATGCTTAAAAATACTCGATAACCGATTTTGAGTGTTATAAAGTGCTTGGTAATGTTTCGGATTTCAATGAAAAGGATCGTCTGAAACTATACTTTTTATGGTTATACAAAAAAAAATAACCATTGTTATTGCTTAAAAATGCCTCAAAATATAATACAACATGTGGTAGCAAACTTGAGCAAACTTTACGTTCCAATATCATTTCCATTTCGTTAACATTATTTTTCGTTTTTTTTTTCTTTTGCGTATTGGCAAGAACAGAATTAAACAAAACATAATAGAGAAGAACAGAAACAGAATAAGCATAAGTAAACAGAACAGAAATCGGTGTAAACAGAATTTGATTTTTTTTTTGAAAATTTTTCTATTCCCCGATGAAAAAAAAAAAATGAGATATTTGGAATTGATGGGTTACTGAAATAGAAAATGAAAACAAAAGGGAGACATTTTTACATGTTAAAGAATTTGCAGTTTAAAGAATGGTTGTGATGATGTAACGGTTATATTTAGAGAAAGAAAAATTTTTTTTTTAAGAAATATAGGATCTTTTACAAAACTTTTGAAAATATGGGAACTTTATTTACACGCACCAAGCCTATTTTGGAACCATTAGATATTTTAACGGACAATGAAAATATACAGCTACTTAAAAATATTAGCTTCGTTATAAATTCTTTCATAGGCTTCATGTATGTCCTCAGTCACATGCTATAAATCTTACGGAACAATTCTGGATGAATTAAGTAGGAAAGTTGGAATATCGATAGTATTACTTAATCGATTGTGAATTCCAATCGAGGCACTCAAAATTGTCCAGAATTTAATTTTCACAATGATCTAGATTTCTAATCAAAATTAAAGGATACTAACAAAAGGAAAATTTATCGAAAAATTGTTTAACGGAATTTGTACATAAACATTATTTAACACAAAAATGCAATTTCTTCCAGTTGATTAATGGCCAAATGTTCCATTTAAAATCCTATGTATGAAAATGTGGAAGTGATGGAAAAAAAAAAAGATTTAACCTGTTTTAGGAATTAATATTAAATATAGTCACAGAAATGCAATCATTACATCTTTTTTTTTCTAATGCAGCTGGCAAACACTTAGGCAGTTGTCTTTGATGCTTTCAGGCAAGCCCTGCACTGACGTTACTCACTTAGCACTACCCAGGAGGTGGGTGTAGTTTAAAGATATGCTGCGGACGCGGAGTAACAATACCCCCTCAACGTTCTACGATCCTGTTAGATCGCGACCAAAGGTTTAAAGGGGATTCCGAACCACTACAAACATCCATGGCACCGCCGGTAGTCGAACCCGAAACCTGTGGTACCGAGCGCCAGAGCGCTAGCCCTCGGTCATCAGACCGCTATCCCTACATCTTTGTTTCATAGAATTTACAGTGTGTTAATCAAATGTGGAATTGCATGTCCCTCTTCTGAAATTGTATTTTTTAACAAGAGTCGGGGTGCATTTCGCGTTCTACTATTCAGCCCTCATATATCATAATAATCAGCCTAATCTCAATCCCAATACGAGTGATATTTTCTTTCTTCATGTATTCTGACACCAAAGGTACCCGATACAGACGAGCATTGTTATCCATTAACAAAAAAAAAGTAAATAACAGCATCGGAAAGAAACCTTATATGGCGTTCCAAGACCATGTCTGACTACTACTACTCCGCATCACTGTGCCTAGAGCTGAGTTGCTCTTTTACAGTTTGAGAATGATGTGGGTAAGAAGAAGCCTGATTGGGCTCTATCACGCCCTACGGTCTTATGAGACAGGGACCTACAGCTTAAAGTGGATTTCGAACCACTACAAACATTTATGGCACCGCCGGGGTTCGAACCCGATACCTGTGGCACCGAGCGCCAGACACTCGTCCATCAGGCCCATACACAAACTTCTGACTGGCATTCAGCACCGCCTTTTTTAATACGATACGAAAATTCTTTTGAATATGATATTAATTAAATTCGATAGTAACATTTATAGAGCCCTACTTATCTATATACAGGGATATTTCTTTTTCCTAAAATGTCTAACAATCGATTATCTTTGGTATCTACTTTAAAAATCTTTAGCAAATAATAATTCTTGGCAAATTTGTCACAAAGTTGACTCATGGAGCTTAGTCAAAGTTTACTCATTTAGTCTGAAATGATGTCTTTGAGTCATAACTTATGAAGGCTGACCCCCTCCCTTTCAAAAGCTGCTTTCACTTTTACACAATCCTACAGGTGCAATTTCCAATATACGTAGATTGGAAATACATTGCCGATTGCCTAACTTGCATTTTCCAGTTGTTAACTTATGAAAAAATCCAGCTTTGCCTTCATTTGAATATAATTATACCCTTAAATATTGATATAAAATTGATATCAGTGAGTATAGTTATTTTATTTTCTTTTTAGATTATTTTGACTAGCAATGTATATTCTCGTATAACGATTCTAATGAAATTTTTGATGAAAATGAAAGTGTTTTTCTATTTAATATAATTTTAACACTGAATATTTAATTTTAAACATAGAATATGTTTTATAAGGGTAATTGGTTTAAAACGATGAAAAAAAGAAACGAGACACAGTTATATCGTCAGTTTTAATATTGCTGCATGCATTGTTAAAATGGCACGACGGTACTGTTGGATTGGTTTGTCGCTCTACGTTCCTTTTTTGCACACTTTAGGCTAATTAGACAGGACCTACAGTTTAACATGGATTCCGAACCACTCACAAACATCTATGCCACCGCCAGTATTCGAATCTGAAGCCTGTGGTACCAAAGGCCAGAGCGATAGTCAATTGGTAACCAGGCTGCATGATAATGTCGGAAATAAATATATAAATAAAATTTATTTTTAATAATCTATTCTAGAAAAACGTTTTTTTAAATCTGATATTAAAATAATTAAAAACAAGACTAATGAAATCATTTTACCAAAAATCTTTTCTATTTTTATTTTAGCGTGCTTTTACAAACTTTATATATTTTATACTTTTCAGCTTTTATTCTGCATACAGGTTTTGATTCTTTAAAAATATAAATATTATTCTATAATTATTTTATATTTATGTTCAATTCGGAGTTTCTAATATAAAAGTAGATTGTATTTAAAACGTCACTTTATAGTCTACGTTTCCTTTTTTTTTTTCCTTTGCGTCTTACATTTCTGAAAATTTACTAAGAATATCTTTTTCAAAAAAAAACCCCATATTTTATGGCCTATCATTGATATTGTTTTGAGATACGTTATTTTTTTATAATATGTGAACATATTGGTTTGGTAAGAGGTATCCAGAAAAAAGTGCAGTAAAAAAAGATTGCGGTTTTATTTCAAACATCAATAAATACTTTCGTACATAATAGCGTGGTTAATAATCGTAAGGTCATAACGTGATTTTCCCAGAATTAAGCATTAAAAAGTAAGTAAAGAGTATAAAAATATGTAAATGAAAGGAAACAGTCAGAAATTGTAAAAATTAGGCAAAAAAAAAAAAAAAAAATACATGGAGCACATGGAATGTACGCAATTTTTATTCATGTTGGTTAAATATACGAAGAAGACTTTATATAAAAAAATACACTTCAGAAATAACATGTTATGTGTAGATCGATAACTATCGCTCTGTCTTTCAAGCTCGCCTACTGCTTTCTTGATGTTATGTTGTGTCATGCTGTTACTATTCTTTGATTTGATCAGTATACTTTCATTAAGCCAAGGGCCTGATGGCCGAGTGTCTGGCGCTCGGTACCACAGGTATCGGGTTCAAATCCCGGCTTTGGCCATGGGTGTTTGTGTAGTGGTTCGAAATCCACTTCAAACCGTAGGTCCCGGTCCTAGTAGGATCGTAGAGCGTTGCGGAAGTAGTATTATTACGCGTCCGTGGCTTATCATACACGCCCCCTGGTAGTGCAAAGTGAGTAACGTCGGTGCAGCTCTTATGGCATAAAAGATCAGGTTCTATTTGCCAGCTGCATTAGAAAAAAAAAAAAAAAACTTTCTTTAAGTCAGTTGCCCGTTCTCTAAAATGGTGACATATTCTAATGCGTTTGATGGAGCGTGAGCTTGCTTGAACAAGCTGAAATGTTTTAAAAACAAGTAATAAAAAAAAAAAAAAAAATTAAAGTCAATTCCTACGTTTTTTTCACTATATTGCAGAAAGTCCTTAATTAATAATTTTCATTCATTTTTTAAGTTATCTGGCACCCTCTATTGGTAGACACATGCGACTTAAATCTAAAAAAAAAACTAAAATTAATTAATTAAATTTAATGAATGAATTAATATTCGAAAAAACTGCATTAACATCAAGTGTCATCCACGACAAGCTTCAAAAAATGTATTTGAACTGGAGTGGATGAATAAAAGTATTTTATGAACGATTGGAAATTTGAACAAGATATATATAGGGAGAGTGTGAACTAAGAGAAAGAATTAATAGAATTCAGTTACAACTAGAATAAAAAACACCTATTTAAACTAAATAATATCAAGCAATAAATTATTTATTTCTTCAAAAATTAAATAAGAGTTTTGAATATACCGTCTGTGAGTGTGTTATTAGACAAATGGAAAAAAAAAAAGCAACTTAGCAATATTTGTGAAACATCAACATCATCCAGATATCTCCAGTTTTATAATAATTGCTTGATTGAAATAACTGATTCGGTGAGGTTAGATAACACATGTTAAACATTTTTCTCTTGGATATGTTTCGATTTCTACTTTTACATTGTACTTTATTTTTAACGTGAAATGTACTTTTAGCGAAACTAATATCTTAAATTTTGAAAGGAGTTTTTATAACGTCCCGTTCTATTGACGACTATTATTTATTGTTTCATTTTATATATTATTATTTGTCTCTTTTTTTGTTTCAAATTGTATATCTTTTTTATTTAAAAATACTTTAGTATTTTTTTTTTTATGAAGACTTACTTAACAGTAAATAGATATGATAGTAGACTGCAACTTGACATTGCGCCAACTGTAATGTTTCTACTTTAAAATTGCTGGCTTACCACAGCAGCAAATTGTGAAATTTCAACAGAGGATTACGGGATGGTCTAAAGACCTTCCTTTAATTCATTCAGGTACTTTTACAGACGAAGGAAGTTCGCCACCTTCTGCGAGAGTAATTGTGTAAGTGTACAGTGTGATCCCAAAATAATACGCTTGATGTTAATTCCTTCTTTAAACTATTAAAAATGTAAAAAAATTAAATTATTCTGGAGCCTAAACTAGCCTGTTAAGACCATTTAATAATACAAATATGACATTAGATGAAATTATTTTCAAATGTGATTGCCCATATTATTAAAATACGAAATGTAACGGTGCTTCCTCCTACGCACTGCAAGAGCGCCCTCCCCCTCGTGGCGTTCAGGAGAAATGGTCACTAGGCCTCGAGACTCTCACCCGAGAGGAAATATCGCGCAACCGGCGCTGCCTCAGAAATTTTAGTTTATAATCTCTTTCCTTAATGGGAATATCTCTATTTTTGGTTTAGAAGTGGAATCCTTCCACGAATCTTTGATTAGATGTCTTTAAATGTGTTACATGTTGTATGTCTCTAATTGTGTGTGTGTGTGGTGTTTGTGCGTGTGTAAATAAAACTGTGCGTTCTCAAATCTGTGTCTCAAATCTCACCCCAACCACACCCTGTTACTATCTGGTTGCACAAACAACATCAACACTACAGAATTGAATTCGATGTGATTTTAAATGACTTAAAAAAAAAAAAAAAAAAAAACCTGAAGAGCACTTTTATTCTTTTTTTCTAAATCTGTAAAGTTAAAACAATCTTCTTACAAATGTAAATTTGGATGGTTCCACAATGAAACATCGTTATCTATTCAAAGATATATATACTATTTAAAAATGCAAAGATTAATATATATTTATTTATTTGAAGAATAAGTTTAACAAAAATAAATAAATATCCATAAAAAATTGAAATCATTTAATTGATCGTCAAAATTGAATTTTCAGGTGCGAAAATTACTTATTTACTATTAATTAAAGTACTAATTAAGTTGAAATCAAATTGAAAATTACTTCAGTATTATTACTGATTTCATAAAAGGAACTTGGAATGATGGTTAAATTAATTTTCTTAATAGACAACGCTCATTTTTAATTTTAGACTATATTTTGAGAAAATTGAAACAACACTTTCACTGTTTAAATATCAGAATTAATTCTCATATTTTAGCGTAAATGTCATTTATTTTATTACAAAACGCTCATTTACAATAACACACATTAATACTGAATAATAACATCAATATTGAAATCACGTACTTAATTTATACTTCAGCCATATTTTCTAGTATTTAAATTCTCATTAACAATCTAGCAATTTTGTAGTTATCAAATTGGTTATTATTACATCTTAAGCTATTTTTGTTTATTTTTTGCATGGAATGATTTCAAGGAATTGGAAAAATAATTATTTAAGCATTTTTTTGCTGTATTTTTAAGCCTTTCAACATTAAAATAATTTCAAAGAAAACTATTTTACAAACATAGCAAGAAACTATTCAGTATTCTATTTTTTAATTTACCTTTAAAATCCCAGATCGAGCTAACTTTATAAATATGCATCTGTATGCGTGCAAACCATTTATAATGCAACAGTATTGCATTACAGCATTTATTGCATTCATATTCCAAAAAATACAGACCACATAAATTTATGTTGGCAAATCATTAGTTTTAGCAACACATATTTTATAAAAATTTTAAGACATACATAATTGAAATCACATGGCAAATTTCTGATTATTTTAAACTAGTTGAATTATTATTAATTATTTTCGAGATCGCATGAAAAAAAAGCGATATAAAAAAAAAGTACCAACAAAATTTAAATAATTAGAAAATTAAAAACTGGATATTACAAAAAAAAAAAAAAAAAAAAAAAAAAAAAACTGCTAAAATGGCGAGATTTTAGAGTTACCTATTTTTTTAGCCAAATCATAAACTGTATTCTTAGTTTTGGTGCCGACAGGTCTAGAAGTAAAATGTTGTATAGAGAATATTAAGGGCGTTCTGGCTCCGCGCTGCACCTACTCATTACCTCTACCTACCCGTTTTTGCAAGAAAGGAAATATTTTTTTCAATTAAAAATCATTTTTGAAAACAATTTAATAAAATCTTGACAACATTGAAATTTGTCGTTCATATTATAATAAAAAAAATATTATAACCATATTATTAAACAGGCTGGTTTGTTGTAGAATAATTTAAATAATTTTTATTATTTTCAATGGTTTAAAAAAATTAACTTTTTTTAAGCACATCACTTTTGGCTCACACTGTACACTTTACACACTTACTCTCACAAAATGAGGCATGTGTTTTGTTGTGGAGAACGTCTTCCCTCTGTAGAAGATACCTGATTGGATTAAAGGAAGTTCTTTTGAATATCCCGTGATCCTGTGTTGAAATGCCAGAATTTGCTTCTGAGGCAAGTCAGCAATTTTAAAATAGAAACAATACAGATGACGCCACGCCAAATTATCAGTTTGATATACTACTGTGTCCAAAATTAAGAACAGTTTTCAATTTAAAATTCCCGAGGCTTATGGAATTTCAATTTTTTTTTTCTTTTTAGGTTGCTGGCACTGTCCTTGACATCTGTGTGAAATTGGACGTCAAAATATTCATGAGTGTTTGAGTCACGCTTGGCTTTGTGAGACGCTAAAACTGATTCCGGCGATTTTTGAAATGTCTGAATGAATTGAGCAAAGAACTTAAAATTTGTTGCGGAAACGCATTGAATGTTGTAAAAGGCATTCGTTGAGCATTCCTATATCGGAAAAAGATATGTTTAGAAGTGGTATAAACGGTTCAAAGAAGCCAGAGAACGCGTTGAAGACGAAGAGCCCTCTGGTCGGCCATCAGCCTCAACCGACGAAGCCTCACGTACAAAAACGATTTGGTGCTTACAATCCGTCGATTTACAATTAGAGACCTTGATGATGACGTTGGAACTTCAAAAGGATCGGTCAATTCCATTTTGGGGCTCAAACGCGTCAAATCTCGTTTGGTACCGAAAACACTGAATGCGCCAGCTTACACTGCATTGATTCTTCGTGATTTTTCGCCAAAAATGAAACCTATATCGTTCCACAGCCACCGTATTCACACCGTGCGACTTCTGGCTATTCCCAAAACTCAAAAGACCACTCTGGGGATACCGTTTTGAGTCGACTGAAGAGATTAAACGAGAATCGATGTCCGCTTTGCAGACCATCCCCTGCCGATGACTTTTAGCATGCATTGGGGATTGGAGAAAACGTTGGCATAAGTGCATTGTGTCCGGAGGGGATTACTTTGAAGGCGATGAAATAAATTTGGAAGAATAAATAAAGAGTCTTTCAAAAATAATTAGTCTTTCTTTTTGGGCGCAGTAGTAATATTAAGTAAGTCTTCATCATATAAAAACACTAAACTATTTTTAAATAAAAAAAGAGAAAAATAAAGATGAAATAAATAAAGAGAAAAACAACAATATATAAAAACAAATAATAAATAATAGTCGTCAAT